>JARFNW010137911.1:0-10679 GCA_031763155.1 Dirona albolineata | reverse complement strand
GCCATACTTTCTTTGGTCTACCCCTTGGTAATTTACCTTGTTGCCTACATTCCAAAACCTGTTTCGGAATCCTATTTGATGATAAATTTTAATAAATCTATTTAAGAATCTTCTAATGACTGCATCTAAAGGTGATAAAGGGATTTTATTTTTTACTTGAATGGCAATAAGTTTCCTAAACTTACCATGGCAACATCGTTCTGTATACTTTGCGGAGTACTGCGTGCTATAACTTTCTGACATATAAATTCTGTAAGAGTAGGCTCCTCTTCTCCAATATATTCAACAATCTTTTTTGTGACCCATGGCTTGATGCGCTTATCCATTAGTCCCTGAAACCAGACGTCAAAGAATGTTTTTGAATTTTTGTTGTTGACAGCAACAAATGGATATCAATTTGATGTCCCTCAATGTGATTTTCACAGATCATAAAATCAACTCTCAATAGTTACTTTGTAACCTTAACTTCTCAACAAATTAAATCAATAAGGTAAAAATACAAGTATGTATAACAATATAAAAACTGTTCATAAAGAAAGTGCAATTAGCCCTTCCAATCAAAAATATTGAGACCATTGAAATTTGTAATGAAACCTGGGAACTTATTCAATGTCTGAGAATTTATACATCCCACTAACACAAACTTATGACAAAAACCACAACTTTTTAGTTTTCATTCTTAAAACCTGGAAAGTTCACACTTTTACCTGGACCATTTGTAGACACGCCACTAATGATTGTATACAGCTAAACAATCAATAAAGTACACACTAAGGAATTCTAATTATGGAAGGTTACAAATTAAATAACTGACCTGATCCACAATGTCCCAATCAACTGTATATGCATACAGTTCATCCTTGGCAGTAGGAATGTTTTCAATGAGTTGCTTAATTTTTTGTCGCTTCTCCTCTGCCGTCGCTCCTTTCTTCTCTGTGGGAGTAGACTTTTCATCATCATAATCCAGAGGAATGAGCTTCCTTTTCTTGGGTTCATTACTGTCATCATCGTCCTGATTAAAAACATCACCGACAGTTAACTTCTTGCGCTTGCCATCCGACACACTTGGCACCCCAGGTAAGCTGGATGAATCTGGACTGACACTGGGAGCTGCTACATGAGAGTTGTGAGAAAGTGAAAAAAAAAATAAAAAAATGAATTCCAGGTCAAAAGAAATACTAAGTTGTATGATAGATATACTCCATTCATTGATAAATGCTCATCCAGCAAAAAATGTAAACCATAAATTTTTCATTTACCTAAAACTGAAAGTTAACACAGATCCTGATAAAGAAAAAAAGCTCCTCTTAATGACAGGATATCCACCATACAAAAAAATATAATCTATAAAAAAATATGATCATCCCAACTTAGTTTAAGTTATGATTAGAACCATGCATCAAAATGTAACAATTTAATATCTTAATATAAACTCGATGTAAAAAAGAAAGATATTAAACAAAGAATAATGGAAGGAAAAAGCAATAATAACAAAGTTATATATTGTTAGTACTTCACTAAAAGTCAGAAGAAAATAAAACGATTTAATGCAGTGAATAAGAAAAGAAACGTAAAAACAGAAGGGCCAATTTAATAATATAATTTGTAAAACTGAACAAAACAGCCTGACAACTCATGTTCAAGCCTAACAGCATATATTCAAGCAGTCACGAGTGATGAATGAACAGAGGCTCAAAATAAGAGATTGGAAATGTAGAGAAACCAAAAAGTTTTTTTTTAAAAAGGGTTAAAATTAATTCTGAACCATGCTGATTGTGACATTCAACCCATCTGGTCACCTAAGCTTAACGAAGTAGTCCTAGTTCCCAGCCTGGTCTCCTCGTATGCAGAGAGAGGAGGCACAGTCGGTAACGAGGACTGGGATGATTCATCCATACACAGACCTGGAGCGCTGACCCGTGAATCTGTAGAAATGGGTGATGTAGATAGGGAAGGGGACGGTCTTTGTTCTGGAACTGCAAGATGGTGTGGATGATGTGAACTGGACAGATTTCGGGACTGAGGATGTTCAGGCTGCTTAGGTGATGCTTGACGAACTTCTGCTCCACCTGATGCTTCTTCATCAGACTCAGATTCTTCTATGGCAGGGGCAGGCTCAGCAGGTGGTGGTGGAGGCTGTTTGAGTTCTTGCAAATGTAAACGAGGCTGCAGATGTTCCTCTCTCTCTCGCTCCATCTAAGAATAAGCAAAAGTCAGTAGTTTCAGTCAGAATAACTAACAATTCTGTCACATTTTAAACTCACCCACTCTACTGGCTGAAGAATGACAATTGTCTCTTGACAATATCAATTTACAATTTGATTTATTATAAGCCATTTACTCACAGCTTTTCAATAAAAACCACACTAAAGTCCACATGCAATCGCAATCTATTCCACTCAATCATAACATTACTAACCAAAGTGTCTTTAAAAAATGATGCAGTAAATAACTTTAATGTAAGAGACAAACTGGAAAAAGAAGCACACAATTTAGACATTTTAAAATTATGGAGGTACATTACTATAAGGTGTACTAGGTTAAGTTTACATTTGCCCAAAATGTGACGAAATCTATACCCTTTTCAATGTGATTTATTCAATTCAGCTTAATCCCAAATTTGGATCATCACAGCTTCTTTCTCAGCAAATTATAAACTGAGTAGAATTTTTATTATCAGCTATCTAAAATAAAAACACAATAAACTTATCGAAAATACTAACGGATAAGGATATAAAAACATACCCTTGCAACTTCAGTTTCTGCATCAGGATGACCCTCATCAAAAAGTTTTCTTTTGATTTCTTCAAATTCTTCCTTTTCCCTTTGTCTATCACGATTATCTAGCTCTTTCTCTTTCTCCCGTTCCTTTTGTCTTCTTTGGAGAGCACTGCCTCTGCAAGTGTATATATATATATTTTTCAAAACTAGACCAGATAAAGCCATAAAGAGAAAGAAAAAAAAATTATTTGACAGCCATACAATTGGCCAATTAAATAAAGTAATTATAGAATGCATAATAATAACAAGTCAGTCGCCAATCACAGAATCTCTATCCTTGTTGAAATGTCTTAAAAGGAGCAACGCATAATATAAGTATAAGCAAGATGCAGTACTCAAATTTATTCATATGTGATAGAGTATTGGTTTCATCCATCAATTACAGACACCTTAGCTCTAGTAATCATCAAGCATTTATTATATGACAATGTTCAACTAGTGTGAAGGAAGAAGTTTATGATAAATAATCAATCAATTTATGATTAACAAAATGTGATTTCATTTGATCACATCTTTTACAAAGTAGAACAATAAAGACACTCGCACACACACACACAAAAGTTGTTATTGGAAAAGAAAGCTAGAGAGATTAAAAGAAAAGAATAAAGAGAAGACCATGCCATTAGCAACCCCCAGCATCCACAAACAGTAAGTTCCTCCTCTGTGAAAAAAAACCAAACATTTTTTAAAAATAAGTTAAAACAAATATCAATAACGCTAGTACTGACTTGTAAAACTTTGGATCATCTCTTAAATCATCATAGTCTTCCAAGAATTCTTTGAGCCGTCGTGCTTCTCGTCCCTGAAAATTTAACACCAATTAAACATTACTTTGGTTATGTTTGTCATTGTCATTAGTATTTTTGTTTGATTTGTTCTAGGATTAGATGACACAGTTATGGTCATATTATTAGATCTAAGAAAGTTTGAGTTGGAATAAACCACAGGAGGCCTAATGAAAATAAGACACAAACAAATAGCAAATAGCTACCAGGTGACGACCTGAGTAAAAATAAATCATTTATTTTCCATGACAAACCCCATTCCTCTTTATAGTCATGAGATGCCACAGATTTTAAAGGATTCTCACCCACATATAATGTTGCTGGATCTTTACAATGGCTATGCCTTGCTTTCCTGTGGTGAGACAAGATCAGTGTGACAGCCATGTAAGAATGATTCTGATTCAAATTTCATATTCAAAGCCTTAGACTGTGGCACAGACCAAGACAGCAAATGAAATGGCAGCACATGTAGTGTAAATCTTAAGTAACATTTCTAGACAAACTGATTGCACAGGGACCAAATCAAAGCCACGCCATCTTTAATTACCAACTTCTATTGTTCAGTCTCTCGAGCAGATAAGAAACATCAAAGAGCAGAAACAGCAGGAAAATGAATGTGTAGGCAAAATACCATGCAAAGACAGGTGCCCAAGTATATAGCAAACTTCAGCCATAAAATGTAAAACTGCCAACCAGCCATCATTTCAAGGATACAAACCATTGAAGTCTTACCTCCTCTATTTTTCTCTCCTCTTCCCTTTCATTTTCCTTTTCATATTCCCGAGTCTTTTTCCTCTCTCGCCCTTCCCAATTTTTCAATCTCTGGCAAAATTGAAAGAAAAAATAAATAAAAAATGTTATAAGAATAAGTAACGGTATGAAATTTTAAAAAATCTTAATCCATAGATTTTCCAGCTCTGTATCAGGCCATGTGTACTAGTGGGGCACATACTAGTGGGGCACAGACATGCACTTAACCTGAATACGTTTTACCTGGGTTTGCGCATCGATGGCTTCTACCTCGACCAGACACAGAGCTGGTCCCTACACTGTTTAATTACGATACTATAGGGAAAGATAACAAACAATGAAATTGAAAATGTGCTTGGAGTGATGCATCCTCCAATATAAATCTGAAAGTTGCTTTCACTCACATCTTCTCATGCAGAGACATATTTCGCTAAATTGAACAATGGATGATCCATTTCTAAATTAATCTCCATACCTGAGGCATGTAATAATGTCTTTGATCTGCAACTCCCATTAAAAAGTTTATTGTTGCAGTAAATGCAAAAATATGTAGCTACATATCATATGATACTGTCAATAGTTACCCCCGACCCCTCATAAAACAAATTTTATGTCAGTTTAAAAATAAACAAAACAGAAAAACCACACAAACTAACCTCTTGATAAGCTGCTTCCTTTTCTCTCAGCTTTTTCTCAAGTTTGCGTCGTTCATATAGTTCTTCCTCCTCTTCTATTTCACGCTCTTTCCGTCTGAAAACACAAAGCCAGTACTCTTATAAACAAAAATAATAGCTCTTAAAACTACAATAATGATAGATACTAAGATAAGATGGATAATTTCCCTTATTTTTGCTGACTGCAATGACAGGAGCAGAATTAAAAGCAGAGAATATATTAGTAAAGATAAGAGCAGAGGAGTATTAAAGCAGCAATATGGAATCAAGTGAAAATCTATTCATCAAGAAACCCTGTTTTGCCAACACAGCACATCAAGCAAAACATCTTAACCAATGCTAGTTTAGCTAAAGTACACAAAGGACAACCAATACAGAACAGTAGAAATCTAAAACTGTAAAAATAAGCTATTTTGAAAATCAAAAATAGATGCCTCTTGTTAAATTTCCAAAGGCACAGTAGTTACAAGTACACATGTATGATATCATTTTTATATCAGAATTTCACACCTTTCCCTAGATCTGTCCCGGCTACTTCTTTCTCGCTCTCGCTCTCTTTCCCTTGACCGTGACCTTCTTCTGGATCTTGATATAACAGGAGATACTGATCTGGATTTTGAGCGGGAAACTCTAGTGCTTGGTCTTTCTCTTTCCCTGTCCCTTTGCTCTCGTAACTTCTCCAACCTTTCACGTTGTCTCTTTTCTTCTTGCCTCCTTTCACGTTCTCGAACTAGACTACGTTCTTTCTCTCTATTGTCCTTTTCCTTTTCTTCATCATCATCCTGTTCATTATATAAAAAAAACAAAAAACATATGCATGAGCAAAGATTGAGGAACCAATGGATTATCATGTCATTGATGCTTTAATACCAACTCGAGAGATGAAATAATGCAATAAATGATGAATAGTCATGTCACACATGTAAGTCTCATCTATTGGAATAACAAAATGGCAGTATTTTCAATAGATTGATGCTTTTAAAGAAATAATAGGTTGTATCAACATGATTTTCTTATGCCATATCATGGGCATCTCATAAACACGAAAGTTAGCACTTTCTTCTGTCAGTATAGCAACTACTTTACTGATCAGAATTTCCCACGATTTTGAGTAAAATTAATTTCATTTGTCAACAAGAAATACTGGTTTATATGTACCAAAAATACCACATACAAGACTTCTAAGAACATTTCAGAGACATAACAAAATAGGCTGTAAAATAATGTAGACATGATAACACATGGTTGCATAGGCTTACAACATTGAAGATCAAGTCTTGATGATGCTGACGACTCCGGTCATGGCAAGATGATGTAACATTAGCCATGGATGATCCATGCTGCTGTGTAAGTTTTGGCAATTGACAGAATCTGTTACTTATAACATAAGAGTGTTTGTTATACTATAGGTCCGGTGCTTTCAAAGCTCGTTTTTCAGATAAGACTTTTGGAAGAATTGTAAACTCATATATTCATCTTGATTTTTTAAAATGAACCTGTATCTGAATGTCAAATACAAGAAATAATAATTTCTTTTCACATAACATTTTTGGATTGTCATCTATCGTTAATGATGGTGACAAATATTCATCTGGATTTTAAGACCTCATCTGTACCTGTGGGTTTAAATTCTAAGCAATTGATTGCATTGCAGGAAGAGCTTTAACCTTACAAAAAAAGAAACCTCTTTCAAATGCATCATTACATAAAAAATATTCACCATGGAAACAAATGCCTTTAATGATTCCTAATAATATTTCACACACAATTATGTAGGTTTGTTGAGGAAAAACAAACTGGAATATATATCAATGATGATCTAACAATTTTTACAGGGACTCAATGTTATGTACTTCAACATTTTATTAATTCCACTAACCTGGCATTCTAAAACTGCATACCTCTGGTTCTACTGATCCAAAAAAGGTTAAGTAGAGGCACTTACTTGAGGGAAATTTGGGAACTTGAAATGAGGCCTGCACTACCCACTCTCTCACACTAAACATCATTTCCCAAAATATGAAATCTACAAGCCATTTTAAAGAAAGATTTGCATCACACTTAAATATTTTGAAAGATGATTTGTAGGTGTTCCAATTTGTTGCAATGTTTGAAAATAAATAGCAATTATAAAACTACACAGTTACAGACCACAGTATTTACCATCATCCAGTGCACATCGATAGAAGATTTCATCTCATAATGATCACTTTCATATAAACAACTTAACCAAACACTTACCACCGCCAGAACTTTGTATTAAATAATGCATGTGTCTCGATGACTTGCCCCTTAGCAGAATCTAGTAAGTTTATGGTGACAGAAAATGCCTAATTTAAATGTTGGGACACTAATTCTTTTTCTTTTATAATATTGTAAGAATAATATTCTCATATATGTAATAAATAGAGCATGACTTGAAAATCATTAGATAATTAAGTATTCTCAAAATTACTTTATTTGATATTTAAGAATGATCAACTCGGAACACCCCAATTAAATTTTCAGATTCTAAATATGACTAACTTTGCTTTACACACATTTTTGCCAAATACATTTTTTTTTTAAATTGACACAATCAACATCTTTCAAAAGACAAAAAAAATGGGGGCTTTAAAACTGGAAAAGAAAAAACAAAGAGGCAACTGAAATTCTGAGCTGTGGAAAGGTAACCAACAATTATGTAAACAATTCAAATAATAAGAAATCAATAGTAAAGCTTGAAGAGATTAATAAGATAGTGGTTTCACCTTATGTCTGTCTCGAAATTTGTTGATTTCTCTGTTGATAATCTCTCGTTTTTCATCTTCCATTTCCATGTCATCAAAACCCTGAACACAAATTTCAACATGACTCACAACAAGATTCATCAAATCATTTCAATATCAGCCTTAGTTAAACCAATAATACTAGTTACTACTAGTTGCATTTATAAAACCTCCAATGCTTTTTTTTTATTTTAAAGAAACAAATTAAACATTAACAAAAAAAAAATTGAAATATATTCATAGTGTTGATAGTGCATGCAGCTTCATTTGGTTATGAAGATCATGGCTTAGTACTGCTCTACTGGTGTCAGATTGTACTGCTCCCCACGGTTCTTTTAGAACTCAGTCTAACATTACCATTGATAAAACAAAACAGTTTAAAAATTACCCACATGAAAGAAACTATATTTCTCGCATAGATATGTTATAAAAATGAAACATCTTTTTTCGTTTTAACCATAATTCCAATTACTGGAAAACAATGAACTCACCAATATTTAGATTTATAAAAAATATATCTTAGCTCATTCCTTCTCATTGACCTGGATTCCCGGGGTAAGGGAGATAACTCGAGAAGTGAAAAAAAAATTGTTTTCAAAAAATGATTTCATGCCTTTAAAATCAATTTTAAAAATCACAATTTTTATGTTTTTCGCTTTTGTCACTGTTTACTGTCAATTTGATTTAATTCCCCCATCCTCACGTACATTTATATCGAATAAGCCATAACAGAAAGTTTGATCAAAACATTTGTTTAATTTTCATTTACGCACAGCGTAGGAAAGAATGAAAGTAGCGACATCTGCTGGGTTTTTTTTTCATAAAATACCTGAAATCTCACGGAAGTATAAACGGAAGTGCCGTCAACTGCGAGACTTTGTTGCTATAGGTGTTTAGAAAGTGAAAGTGCTTTTGTGATGTGTCTATGTCGCATTGTGTCGCATCAGGAAGGAACCGTCAACGTCGCGATAAGCATATCCCAAAGCATTTGTCACCTATACAAGTTCCCAAGTAAGAAAAATTAATATAAAATCAATAAGTACATATCATAAAGCAAACTACTTACCGTGTCCTTTGCATGCATAAACATTTCTTTGTCTTTTTTGGGCAGCTGCTTCTCTTTATCTTGTTCAACTGAGGAATTATAAATGAAAAAAAATTTGTCATACAAACTAAGAACAGCCCACAAAAAGCATGCTCAAATGACCACTAAAAGCATGCTCATATGACAACTTTCATGTGACACAAAGCTAATAAAATGAAGCAAAAGTGTATTCCTTGATTAAATATATTATTCTAACTATTGAACTATAACTGTCAAATATGACTTTTTACTTATGCATAGAATTAAAAGATAGGACAATAAATCAATTGTACGATTAACATAATTTAGCTAAGCTTCATAGAAGGAATGGCAAGCACTGACAATCAGCTTTAAAATAAAAGTAAAGTAATGCAGCGCTAGAATTATAAGCAATAGACAAGATCAGGGAAATGATTTTTGGACAGTGACACATCCCTGCAACATCACCACCTTGCCAGCCATAGCAGTTTCAGACATTGAATGTTTGAGAGTCCACCATCACACTAATTACCTGCATCTGCTGACTTAGCTGGTTCTTTTGCAAGTTCAAATGCATATTCTCTCATGATGGCCTCTAAGCCTGCATGAGCCACACGATCTTCTCGCTTGGTGTTTTCATCAAGGTCGTTTTCTTTCCCTTCCACTTCCTCTTTTACATCATCCTTCTTTTCTTTCTCTTCTTCCCCATTCTCCTTTTTTTCATTTGCATCAGGCTCCTTTTTTAAAGCAGCTGCTTCGCTTGCTTGTTTCTTTTTGCGATATTCATCAAGAAGTGTTTTGGTCTTTGCATCCACTTTCACCTGAAAGTCAATTTATAAAATGTAAAAAATTAATCTTCAAGAATATAAGAGATGTCATTAAATTATGACAGGAATGAAACAAACATGACATCAAATGTTATCTTCTCTATCAAAATTCAAACCCTTGAATGCCAAGACTACTGATTAAAGCAGACATGAATTGAGAAGCCTTTAAGACCAGGGTAAAATATTACACAGTGGGAAAGGAGAGCAAAAAAAAAAATGTCAGCCTGGAATGGTTCCGCTAATTACACTGTAACCTTTGAAGTTAGAATTGAAAATATAAAACAGATACTTACAACAAGACGTTTACTTGCAATTGGCCAATCATTCAACAGTCGAATACACCTTAAGGTTGCTTCAGGGTCTTCGTATTCACAAAATCCGAAAGCTAAAAAAAAGGCATAAACGATAAAATATTGGGTACTTCTACACTTCTAAATTAATAATGAATAAAATTATTTTTTTAAACAAGAAAAAAGTATTTTCATAGTGCTAGAATCCATAACGATGCACTTTGCCAATTAAATATAAAAATAAAGAAAAAGACATGCATGGCAAAACATGTGACAGTAATTGAATTTAAACACACACTCATATTTTGACAAAAAAACAAAACAAAAAACACCCCCCCCCCCCCAAAAAAATAATAATAATCGCTGTTTCTACTTGTTCTAAAAGACTATATTCAATTTCATAACAGCTGCATAAAAAGGACAATCCAAAATAAGCATTTGTAAGTTGGAGGGGACAATCAAACAATCAAGAATAAAATAATGCAGTGCTAACTAATCAAATTTGACGAATTTAACACTATGATGTTGCTTCTCCTCATCTGCTTTTATTTATAATGGTACCTATTATGATTGCCTCTTTGGTAAAGTTTCCAGTTTCTATGGCTGTTGGGGAACACCTGAGGCTACAATATTATGTTGTCTGGTTCCGATATGAGTAATATTTAAGTGTATTGCTTCTTGTACCAAACAAGGTTTATTGGCACAGTGGGCTGATCCCCTGCTTGCCTTAAAAATCTTGAT
>JARFNW010137900.1:0-10679 GCA_031763155.1 Dirona albolineata | reverse complement strand
CGAAAGTTTGTTTATGATGCATAAGCCTTACACCGAAAGGTACAAAAGGTAAATCGATCAAGAAAGAAAGAAAGATATTTTATTAAATGGGTCGAAACACGAACATTTGGCATAAGTAACAAGAGCAATCATGTTATTTGTTGGTTTAAAAAAATGAATGGCTTGTGAAAAAAATGCTAATGAAATAAAAATGATATTTGATTCCAGGATAATCTTGACGTGATGGCATCGGCCCAGTGGAGGCTGATCACCGACGGGATTGCTGGGAAATTCTGTGGATCCTCCGACCCGTCCCTGGTTTTGGCCAACCAAGTCAACGACAAGCTGGTCATCACCAACGATTTGGATTTAAATGCTGGGGACATCATTCAGTTTGAGGTAGGAAAATATTTTATTACATTGTGTTTCAATACCTCAGGCCCCCGTCCCACTGGTCAGCTCAACTCAGAATACATAAAGTTAAACAAATGAAACAGGTTTCAACGGTAATCATTTCTAATCTCAAATCCAAAATTTTGTACATTCATTTCAATATTTGGTATGTCTAAGGAATTGAAATACCCTGTTTGTACACTGTCAAATTTCAACGTCAAAACTTCATTAAAAGTAAGAATGAGTAGCTGACAAATTTTGAAATAACATTATGGTTCATGTAATTTGATAATTTTATATAAAAATACTTATGTAAATCTTAGTTTCTTTTTCATCATTCAGCTTGTGTATGCAGAAATAAAATTGCATTTGTCAGGATTTTTCTTCTAAAAAGATACATTTTGAACGCTCAATTTTGTAAGCTGCACTTTTTACATTATTTACATATAAAGCCTTCAAATGAACTTTAATGGTTTGTACTTTTATTCAGATCAATGTCGATTGTGGAAAAGTTTTCCGCTGGGATCATCCAGTAATTTTCCAGTTCAGCCACGACCAGGGGAAGACGTGGAAGCTGGTGGCAGAGCCGTGTTATCTTGACCAAGACTGCGAGGGACGTTTGACTGAAGGAAGCATTTATTACACCGGCACCCACGGAAAATGGACTCTGGTCGTCATCCCTGTGACGGAGCAAATTGCTGCACAGTGAGTCGATTACTAATTGAGTTTTTTAAAACTTTGTGGAAGAAGTTATTGATAATGGGAAAAGGAAAAGTAGATCTCCGTGTTTTATATTCAATCCCTGACTGTCTCCGTCATATTATATTTGTGAGGGATGAAAGGTTTGGCTTGTCTCATGATAACACTGTCTCTCTTCTCCGTTCATCCCTTCATAAATGGCTCTGTCAGGTCCGTCCTAAATGTTCTGATAATGCACACACTTGGTCATTTATCCAGATTAAGGATTAATTGATGAAAAAAATATAGCTTGAATTTTCAAAAGGTTATAAGATTTTTTTCAATGCTTTGACAAACAATGCTGAAATATGTTTTTAATGATTAATGAGCACTAATGTTGAATAAAAATCGAATTATTTTAAGTTACTCCTCAAATAGCAAGTCAAGTTTCAGAGGAAAATCAACCAACTATTTTGCTGTTTTATTTGGTGAGGCGTAGGTAGTTATGTCCTGTTTTTGTCTGTTTCCAGTCCCGTCATTTTCAAATGGTGGCAGCAAGGAGGTGTGGACCACAGCTTCAGTCTTGACAACATTTACATCGGACCTCCGTGTCTGAACAACTGCAACAGGAGAGGGCTGTGCATCAAAGGACAATGCAATTGTTTTGAAAATGAAGAGCAAAAACTAAGTGGTAAGATATTGGATAGTTTTTATTTAGCTTAAAAATAAACATATGATCCTATGGGCCTGAGTCTATGGAAAGGAGGGATGCGAGTTTATTATTTGAAATGGCAGAATGAAGACAGTAATTTGGGTTTCTTTATAATAAAGTATAATATATGACCCATTTATAAGAGATGAGGGTTAGGGTTAGGGTTAGGGTTAGGGAGGTAGGGTTAGGGTTAGGGTTAGGGAGGTAGGGTTAGGGTTAGGGTTAGGGTTAGGGAGGTAGGCTTTGGATGAAGGATTGAATATGTCAGACACAAAGAGGTTAAAGGTCATACATTGTTGTCACTGATGTGAAGTTTCTTTCACTTAAGAAATCTAGACTTGACACGGCTCCCAGCTAGACTTGACATGGTTCCCAGCTAGACTTGACATGGTTCCCAGCTAGACTTGACATGGTTCCCAGCTAGACTTGACATGGTTCCCTAGATTTTAAAAATAAAGATGAGTTTTGTTCTGCATCCCCATGCAAGTCTCATACATTTAGTAAAGCCATAACAGAAATAAAAAACAATTGATTTAAATGAATTGGAAATTACTCTTTGTTTGTTGGCTTTCACAATGAATGCATATATTGTCCTTAAACTAAAGGAAAACCTATCTATATATATATTTTTTTTCTTTTAATGATTACATTTTTAATGTTTTGAGATATAGGGTATTGATGTGATGTGAGATGAGGTGATACGATATGATACGATACGATACGATATGATACGATATGATATGATATGATACGATACGATACGATATGATACGATACGATATGATACGATATGATACGATACGATATGATACGATATGATACGATATGATACGGTATGATACGATATGATACGATATGATACGATATGATATGATATGATATGATACGATATGATACGATATGATACGATATGATATGATACGATATGATATGATATGATATGATATGATATGATATGATATGATATGATATGATATGATATGATACGATATGATATGATATGATATGATATGATATGATACGATACGATACGATACGATATGATATGATATGATATGATATGATATGATATGATATGATATGATATGATATGATATATATAAAGGGTGTTTCGTTACCTTAGACACCCCCACCCCCCCGGCCAGCCAAACTCAGAATAGACAGAAAAGACATAATAAGTGGAATAGGTTTCAACAGTAATTACTTTTTATTTCAAATCCAACATTTCTACATTTATTTCAGTATTTAATATACGTATGTCTACCACCCAGCATCCAGATGAGAGAAATCTATTCTGTGTGCTTTTATCAGAGCTTGGGCCACAATAAACTCATACATGGGGCTTTTGTCATGGATGACTTTGGAAACGACGAATGACCTGGGTCATCACCAGATATTCATGCTTGTTAACGTGTAGGCTTAATCATGAACAGATAGAGCCGAAAACGCCTCATGAACTCCAAATATGATCCTAATACGGCTCTCCAAAGCATTTTGGGCGACTTGAAATTTGATATTGATTTGATCATTTCGCGTTAACGCGCATGTTTGGATGCTGTTGAAAAAGCTGGTGGTAGACAAACTAAATATTAAAATAAATTTATGACTTTTGGAATTTGGAATGAGAAATAATAACTGTTGAAACCAATATTTGCTCAGTGGGCTGATCCCCTGCTTGCTTTAAAAATCTTGATCCATAGATTTCCCAGCTCTGTATCAGACCAAGTGTTCTTGTAGGGCACAGACTTGCACTTGACCTGGATACGTGTCACCTGGGTCTGCGCATCGATGCCTTCTGCCTTGTACACTGTCCTCGGTCATGTCTGAGGTATCGAAACACCATGTGTGTTGTGTATGTTAAGTTTAGAAGTGAGCAGTGGTAAAGAGTATTGTGTCGATAATAGCGATAGCTCCTTTTCAAGACAGCAACGAGCGTTTGTAGTAAGGACCTATGAATTGTCAAAAGATAAAAAAGCCCATGAAAGCAATGCCTGTTGCGTCTGTAAAGCAGTTTTGTATTGTTAAAAAGCAATTGTACGCATGCACACTAAATCTTGCCCCAAATAGAAGGTATATTGAAAGGTGGGTCAATTAATTCACATCCCAAGGGTCTGTTGAAAACAATAAACTTAAAGCGAACGATCGAATAGGTCACCAAACCAGACGACACCAAAGAAAGTGCACGCGATTCGCGAATGGGTATCGGTCAATTCAACCCTATAATTCGACGTTGTAGCATTGAGCTTGGAATACTCAGAGAATCATTGAGGCACAATTCCAAGGCATCATTAACACCGTACAAATTTCATCTTTTGATCAAACATTCCAGTTTTCGACAGGCATGTCATGCATGCAGCCATCCGTGGTATTACAAAAGATTGATTACATCGGTACATATTCAAAAACATTATAGCGAAATACATGGGTTCCGTTCTTTCTGTGTCACCCGGAAGTTTGACAATGGAAGGAGTTGTCAAGGCTAACTACACACATGTAACATGGATGGGGCAAGAATTGGATTTGACAGTTCCTACCTAAACAATGTCCTGTAATAAACACATCTTAATTTTAGGTCTTGCACGCGACGGTCGTTTTGTAAGGCTTTTTTGTTGTTTGGTTCGATGACAGGTAAGAATCTAGGACATCATAATAACTGGAAGCAGTTTGATGATTGGTATTACACTGGAAAGGACCAGTAACTAGACCAACAATAACACAGAGAGTACAATTCAACGGTTTCATTGTTGAGTGAGCGAATGATGCCGGTTAAAACATAAGGCATGAGCTGTCAAAAGGCTCGTTGCTGGTATTTAATTCTGAGAGGGTGTTGAAAAAATAATGCTTTGGGATCTTCACTGATGACATAAATTATTGACATGCATGTCTATTTTGATCTTTCAGGATGAGTGTTTCTCTGTTTCCTGTCCAGCTGGGAAAGTTTTCGTGAATGACGATACGTGTGAAACAGTCATTGACGAGCTTTCTGGACTGCAATATGTGATTACTATGACGCTTGTGTTGGAAGAAGTAGTAACAAATGAATGGTTAAAGCCAATCCATAAAAGCTTGCGGTATAGATTTGACCAACTTACTGCCCTAACAAAACATGTGACATTCGATTATATATTCAAATGGTGCCTACATGGCGAAAATAACACCATTTATAAACAGGAGATCGACCTGGTGTTATTTGTAACGCCACTTACTTATCGTACCAGGGATGAGTTTGAAGAAGGAATGTTCGCCATCATAACGAACACCTCATGGGATTTGGATATCATTGATTTTGACAGTGTACCACACGTTGTAAAATTACGTCCAGTTTGTCTTGGCAAAGATGTTTGTGATATTTACCGGAGCCAGACGAAAAACAAATGTTTTCAACAGGGGTATAATAGCATTAAACCAAATTGGCTATTGCACTCTTATGACTTTACACAAAGTCTCACATGTCCGTATGTCACCATGAACCTGACAAGGAAACCTATAGTTGTCGACAAAAACATTGTTTTCACATTTGAACTAAGAAATAATATGTCAATACAAGTGACATGGAATTCAGATATTTCCATTTTTGATAATGAAGTCCGTGTATGTTTTGGTCTTCTTAAAGATCTCCTACTGCAATTCAAATACCAATACATATATCTATCTGAAAACGATCATGGAAGTGTCCTTTTGACGATCAGTTACATTCTCAACATTGTTTGCCTTGCTTCATCCTGTATATGTTTGATGGCAACAATATTTACATACCTATTATTTCCATCTTTACTAAGCCTGCCAGGACTCAACAACTTATGTTTGTGTTTCAGTCTTCTTACAGCACAGGTATCTCTCATGGTCACATCACTTGTTGGTTCTCGAGGTCTTCTGACTCAAATACACTGCCTTATCCACGCAATATTTCTCCATTACAGCTGGATTGCATCCTTTGTGTGGATGAACACATGCTGTATCCATATGTATCGAATTTTCACTGGCCAAAACTTTGGATCGTTTAGAATAAAGTTATTGATGTACTGCACTTATTCTTTTGGCCTTCCGCTCTTCATAGTTGTCGCTCTGATTACCATAACGAAAGTCACAACCACAAGGAAGTCTATTGGATACGATAGTGACGCATGCTTTCTTGACACGAAAACATCCGATTTGATAATGCTCCTGGGGATTTTCATTCCTCTTGGTCTTATTTTTTTAATCAACGGAAGTCTATTTGTTCTGACCGTTAAACAGATTGTGTGCGTTACTAGAATGCAACAGAAACGAAGAAGTACGCATGGCATATTTACTTACCTGAAATTGTCCTTGGTTACCGGTGTTCATTTTTTTCTCTCTGCGACCTCTGTCCAGTTTGAAAGTCCCATTATGTTCCTTTTTTCCAGCCCCTTTGCAGCTCTTCAGGGAGTTTATGTGTTCACAGCATTCATTGGTAATAAGCGTATCCTTACAATGTATAAAGAATTGTTTACGTCAAAGTAATGACATCAACCAAATAATTGCATTGGACACAGTCACTTCGGTGAAGCAAAGTGATAATAGAAATCATTGGGGTTGTCTTAACGGCCTTGGTACAATTGCTAAGCGTGTTTTGATTTTACATTTTGTACGTTTGTGTAGTATGTAAAGATGAAAACGTTGAGGTTTTTTTTAGGTGTCTGTCCATGCCCCATCAAACAAGGGCGTACTTGTTTGTCTATCATTGTACACATCCATCTGACTCTATATTTACTGCCTTCCCGCCCCTCTATATGTCTGTCACAAATGATGGTGATTTGATCTAGAATAAAAGAGGATAAAGGTTGACAAAAGTGGTAACCTTCGTCGGTATTACACATTATCACACTTTCAATTATAACTTTTGAAACAAAGGGTCGCTGTTTTGTCAACATTATCTGACTTTCCTTTTATTTTCAAATCGAAATAGCGTATACACGAGGCTCTAACAATGATCATTGGGAAATTAAATGTGTCCTAATATTTTCTATACTATGATGTGTTATATTTTAAATACGAGTTTACGATATGTTACTATAATGTGACTTATAACTATCAAAGAAAACAAAGAAACGAATAACTGGAATTATATGTTTAGCATGGAACAAGTTACTTGATCTATTGTTTTGATCTTGATTTCGTATACTAACTAAAATCCGTTATATGGTAGATTTGACAGATTCTTAAATCTCAATGAGAGGAGCGATCGCACGTTGTACATACAAACATCTTCGTGGCTTAGTTCATCCTTTTTTCTTTATCAATATCTCTGTCGTTGAGATGATATCTGTTTGGCGTTTGCTTTGAACTGGGTAGGTGGAATTAATAGTATCAAAAGGTTTGGTGATACATTGTTTAGCAGGGTTTGCAATGGTTGTCGCCTAGCCTACGGAGTTCGTCATTCAAACTTTGACAAATGGAGCTACTAATTCCTATAACTCGCCGGGAAATTGAGACGATGTAGGTACGGTTTCGGTTCTTGGCGTCAACACTCATGTTATGACCTTGTGTCTTTTGTAATAATATTCGCCAATATCAATCATTTGGAAAACCATCTTTGATTGCGCAACATTTCTTATAACCACTTTCTTTATCTTGTATTATTCCCTTTTTATTTGCACATCTTCTTTATATTCTCTCCCCCAACTCTCCCCTTCAAGCTTCGTGTTTATATTGCTACTATTGGTGAGGACGTTTTGTTCCTCTTACGTTTTTGCAATTTATTTTGGAACAATAGGTAACTGTCAGTATGGTATCTAAGTACCCGAAGAAAGCAAATAGTCTGATTAAACTAGTATCTAAAATCAGAAAATACCGTGTATGCCACCTTCAAAAGATCGGCCATCTTTTTAAGATGCATTTCGTTACATGACTTTTTAATCCACACAGTTTCACTGATATTCATTCTTTTACTCAATGTTTTCTTTCTTTACTGTTATGCAAAGCAATTCATAGCAAGAAAGATTGGTGCTATATTTTGTTTTGATAGTAAGAGAAAATAAAGAGAAGCATCTTTCAGACAAAATTATTCATTATAGTAAAAAATAAGTTGAATTGAACATCCAGAACCGGTATTTTTAATCAGGAGACCAAATGTCACGGTAAAGGGAAAGCATCAACGTTGAACACACAATGTTATCTATTGTTAGGTTTGTCCCGAATCATGAAGTGAAATTGATAGGAACAATATTTGAATACTACATAACTAAAACAATTATTACAATGAAAATTAGTTTATCTATATTCTAGACACTATGTGCTTGTACCAAGACGACATGAAATGGATTATGTTAAATTTACTCTCTAGATTAGCTCTTCAATATTGTGACATCATACATACATCTGAAGACTGACCAATTTAAACAATTCAGCTGAACGCGTTTGTTTTCTAAAAAGAAAAAAAGAAAAGAATTAATATTATTTTTGCGTCAAACTATTTTGATGAATTTAATCTGGCCATTTAATTGTATGTGTCTCGATAGCTATACTGTTGAAACATTCCCATTGGACTTAAATTGAGTCTCTCCATTTCACATTCATGTTGCCAGTCCAAATTGTGTAAATCAAGCAAAATCAAACATCGAAAGACAGATAGTCAACACATCTTGAACTTTTTAAAATATTAAAGATGAATGTCTTATTGTACCAGAAACTTTTGGGTTTTGTTCTCATATGTTTTGTGACAACTTCTAAGAATGTTGATATAGATATTCTACCTAGTGACTGGCCTTTGTTTGTGTCACGTCATTGCGGACGTTTGTGTAAGAATGGAGCGCTGGTCACTGCACCAGGTGTGTGCACTTACCCGCCGTGTTTCCCATGTGACTGTGGTAAGATGTGCTCTCTGAAAGGAACGTGTTGTCCAACGTATGATTCAAATACTGAGATAGTTTCTTACAAAATGCCCAAGACTTCTCAAAATGGTTATTCAAATGGCATTTACAAGACAGTTGCTTGTAGATCAACACCTTTCATTAGCCCAGCAATAGCAAAGGGGACATTATATTTGACAGTTGTGAAATGTCCTATCACTTGGAAGAACTACGGTGTCCAGCAAAAATGTGAGCAGCCAGACGGGGACTCTCTTGACTCCGTAATACCATACACTGATCTCACCTCAGGTCTGGTCTTTAGGAACGTTTTCTGCCTGACATGCCATGGTCTAGTCCACAAAAGCACGATACAACCTTGGAATATTAACATCTCTTGCATGAGTTACCAAAATCTGTTCCACATTGATGATCGATTCGAATTCTATAAAAGAGCGCTTGACAGTGGGACATGTGACGTCACATTTGGTGAAATTGGAAACGTCACGAAATGTCCGAAAACATTTGACAAAACCCCAAGTATGTCCCCCTGTCGAATGAATTCAAATGATACACTGAAAGAACTATGTCGCGACCTGACAGATATTCAAGCTCTACGAGTGCCCTGGGCCAAAAACATATTCTGTTCCATGTGCCAAGGTCGGGAACTTCAACATTTTCCTTGTTCGAAAGATGGCTTTTTTGACCCGGATTTGCCGCTGTTCGCTTACCCGCCTGTGGTTCTCCTGTTCGTCGCTTCGAAGAGGAAAGAGGGATACAAAGACAAAACGTCGAATTGCCTCTCTAGTCAATGGGAAAACGATAAGGTAAGGTGCACTGGTGTGTAGTGTGTAGCGGTGAATTGCTTTTCATTTTAAATAGCATAAAACAGTTGACACTTTTTAGGCCTGAAGTAAAGTCACCTCTTGAACAGGGCATCTGCATCGACCTAATGTAACTATTGTCGTATTTTTTCGCGTTGATTCCGGAATGAAGTTGATTTATAGCATAAAGTGATCATTAAGTCACACTGTGCATATGAAAACCCTTATTAGTCAATTACTCCTATTGCAATATATATTTCTGAGTTTAAAAAATCCGCACTGGTCCTATGATACGCTTTAGTCCATGCCAATTGTCAAGAGGACGTCAACATTGGACCCCATCCCATCTTGGTTTTTGTATTATTGTAATGATTTATTCAATTGACTCGTATTGTTAACACTCGTTTATCTTTATCACAATATATTAAGTCACTAAAGACATCGGTGGTCACACCACTTGTAAGAAACCCCAAACTTGGATAAAGACATTAAAAAAATAATAATTTTGATTCTAATTTTAAAATGAATTGAAAAGGTCGTTGTAAATAGAATTCATACTTTTCTT
This sequence comes from Dirona albolineata, assembly GCA_031763155.1. Classification (NCBI taxonomy): domain Eukaryota; kingdom Metazoa; phylum Mollusca; class Gastropoda; order Nudibranchia; family Dironidae; genus Dirona; species Dirona albolineata. The sequence goes on along the minus strand of JARFNW010137900.1, from coordinate 722 downwards.
TTTAAAAGTTGCTTATTCTGCGAATACCAGTCGCTATAGCACAGACACGCTCTCATGAAAGTTTGAAATGGAAGAATATGGTGTCATTCTCGTTTTACTTGACCTTAGTTCGACTCTTGTTGTGTTAGATCAAGATATTTTGTTTCGTAGGCTAAATTTTAATTTTGATTTCAGAGGGCCGGTACTAAAATGGTTTCATTGGTATATCTGTAAAATAATGTATGTAGTCTTTATTTCTAACGAAATTGTGCCTCACGAAAGTTGACTGCCACAGTGTTCTGTTTTGGGCCTATTACTGAATACACTTAACACATTGTGTTATCATTCATTCCTTTGGCATCACATTCACATGTACACAAATGATATGTAATTGGAAATGAGTCTAAGGTTATCTCCTCCTTAGAATCAAGTATTGTATCAACTGCGACCTGAAGAGCATTCAACAAATTGAACGTAAATGATGCCAAGTGGGAGAAGAAACATAGTAGATTTGAAAGTATGATGGTTGGTGATTCGAGCAACAGTTTGACTTTGACTGTCACCTTATTATGAGCTGATTTGTTGCTAAGATTTCCAAGATAGTCATTTCCATTAAAATCTATTCCAAAGATGCGACCTTTGTTAGACACACACACACAGTCATTTCCATTAAAATCTATTCCAAAGATGCGACCTTTGTTAGACACACACACACATACACACACACACACACACACACACAT
>JARFNW010137889.1:0-10680 GCA_031763155.1 Dirona albolineata | reverse complement strand
AACCATTCGTGTTTATACAGAAATGTACATGATATCCGTGTTTTACTCTTGCACTTGCGATGAAATAAAAGTCATGTCAGTGACGTCATGAATTTGGCTTCATTGTCGATACTTGCGGCCGATCCACGTCTTGAAGTCGGTGATGTAAAATATCGAGTCGGGTTTTTGTAACTACTTGATTTTGTGTTGAAAATGAAAGTAGAAAAAGATACCAATGTAGGAATCGTCACCATAAAATGTAATCGTTCAAAGTCTTTATACTCATGTCAATAGATCAATATTTCATTGAACCAAGATGGCTGACAGAGTCAGCGATGTAAACATTGAAAAGGGAGTTCACCTATCAGTTGTTGTTGAGTTTTGTGTGCCAAATGTCATTGTTGTTTGCTTCAAAAACAATGGGAAAGAATATAGAGGGGTACTTTTGGAGTCCAGTGGAGGGTAAGTTATTATTTAAATGCATGAGATGAAACTGTAAGATTCACTCGGTCATTGGTCAACCATCATTTCTTTTTCCCACCACACAACAACACAACACACAGAAACAAAGTACCCACACAATTTGTTTGCTTTTCTACCCGTCCCTCAGCTTTTAAAAAGGCCTTTACCTTTTGATTAGCACTTGGACATATAAGTAGATAATCTAAATCGTACACATGTTGCATTAACATCATCACAAAGCAAAGAATGTGATTTGTGATGCTGACTGAGACTGGTGACTGACTCAACTTCAACTGACTGGGACTGGGACCACTGCCACCACTGATGGCGATGGCTCATCACACTCACACAATGGCATAGGCACAGGCTCCTCCACTTCTCTACAAATTATACAATACATCAACACAAAGCCAAAAGGCACTCATACTACTCATACTCATGTTATTATTTTATACTCACCCTCTGCCTCTACTCAAGCTTGGGCTGGAAAGTAGTAGTTTTCTCGACCTAATAATTTTATAATACTAATACTATTAATACTAATACTAATAACATAATAATAGTAATAGAATTAGAAGTAATATTTTTTATAATGCTGCACTGCGCAATCAGAATCAAAACAATGCAATAATATTATCAAATCAAATACCCCTACCACACGACGATTGCAACTTACACTACACACACTCACTACACTACACTCTCAATATAAAACATCACAGATACTTTTGATTTCTTGAAATGAAAAAAAATATTCTCTTTTGATTCTTATTGGATTTTTGGTTTATTAAAGTAGACAAAGTGAGAGTAAGGTATCTACATTTTATCATCAGCTGTGTGTCCAGTTGTCCTTGACATGACTCATGATTCTCACTTTCTCTCGTCTTGAGCATGTGTTGCATCATTTTTATTTTTAGTCAGCCTGTGGGGATGAAATGACTAAACCAAGATCGTAAGTATGCAGCGTGGAAGAGCTGTTACTACTGCATATAAATGTTACCACTGACCGCTCGACTCGTGCTGATTCCTGTATTTTTTAACTGACTGCCTTTGAAGTTGAACTGACAGGACATTTTCGAGTCACTATAATGTCAGTCGTCATGCTTATTGGAAAAAACCTGCTAACAATGAACAAATATATACAAACTGTCTCACCTTCTGTATTCTGTTGCAATATATATATAATAATTATCATGTAATTTGTAATGTAGTGTTTTTGTCGCAGCCATTGGCAGAGCAGGATAGAAGGGGCAACAAATACTTCTTATATTTAAATGGGGGAACAAAATAAGAAACCAAGTCCAGAGGACTTTATTTCTCTTCTAGTCGATACAGTAATGGAGTTGTTCTTGAATGTTCAGCTTCTGAATTTGAAACATGCCGGAGGCATCTTGTAATTAAGTTTTGTTGATATATAAACAATTTGAGGGCACAGACATGGTTGTTACTGCTACCGCCTATATTTAGATGAAATGAGCATGACTTGACGATGCTACCTTATAAATAGCATTGGATTTTGAAAATAAAATTTAAGATTCCCATTGATTATGTTACGGCTCAATAACTTTCACATAAACAGAGTGGCAAGGTTCCAAATGTGAATGTTGGAAGTGGCATTGTTAAACATTAATTGACAAGCTTGTTTGTGATATAATACGATGTACGTTGACACACTTTCATTGCTGGTCATTTGACTGGTGAGGACCACTGAAGTAGGGTGCTTGCCATGATACAAGAAGATGTTTTGGTGCAACTAAAATAGCCTTTAATGTATGAGACCTAATCCCGGGCCCAAGGCTAACTAAAATCAGACCTGACAATGATCAGAGATTTTCAGACAATTCCCACAATTTGGTATGAAAATCCCAGTATTTTTGGCACACCATTTCAACTCACTGTCCAGAAACATACATTCACCATATATATATACAAACCTCTATAGTCCCCTTCTCCCTCCCCCCACCCTTCCGCATGCTCACTCACACCCTAACTTAGTCTAGCACTTTATTTGGTTTTCAGTCTTTAAGTTTGCTCACATTCCCTCTCATCCACCAAAGCTCAGCATACACTCCATTATATTGTCAATGACTTATTATTTTATCTTTTTTTTTCTTCAGATGTTTACCATTCAGTTTTCCATTTGTCCGACCATCGCCTTCCACCTCCTCCATACTAAACTCAGTAGAGGAGAGTGGCCTACTGTGCCCAGCCAAAAATGACTCTGTATCACTATCCAACAGCTTTAATTCATCCAACAATAATGGTGTTCACAGTCATGAAACACCGGCAACGACTCAAAGATTTTCTTACAATTGTGATCCATTTCTTGTTAGTCCCAGACCGTGTCCTGCATTAACAGTTGTAGAAATGAAGCCGCTCGCCCCTCGTACTAAAACCGTTCGAGACATTAGGTTAAGACCTCGACAGACTTTGTGTTCAAATTGTAAATGTGCCATACACGAGGGTAGGAAGACTCGTAACGTGTCTCACACAGCATCGGATCATCCCTCAAATACACCAACCCCCACGCCCGACTCCAGGCTCAGACCTCGTGTTAACGGGACCAGCCATATCTCGTCTTTACATTCTCGTCCACCAAAGAGAAAAAGTGAAACTCAAAGTCCATTGGTGTTGCTGGAAGACATCAAGCATAAGTCGACCCGTCTATCCCTAGGGAAGGATAACAAGAACGGTGGGAATATAGGAGCGACTGAAAATGAACCTTCACAACCTAGCAAGTTATCAGCTTTTGAAAGCAGTGTAGAGTCCTTGACCATTACGACAAATAGATTGCGGGCAAACAAGCGTTCGCTACTGTCAGAAACCAACATAAACCATGATTCAAATATACAAACGAATGTTCTGGGCAAGGAGGATGTTTCATCTGATTCATTATCTTTGAAAGTTGCAAAGAAAACTAAATCATCAAAGACTGAACCCATATCTAAACCCTCACCAACCATTAAAATTTCTATTGGAGCTGGAGCTATTTTAAAAATACCTCCCAGACTTCCAGACCCTGAAACATGTGTATCTAATAGCATATCACAAACTGGCATACTTCAATCAGACAGCATAAAAGACTCTCAAATACACAAAAAGGCTAAAAAGTCTGCTCGAAGAGCGAAAGATAAAGATAGACATAAATCAACAGATAATGATAACAGTGATTCTATATTGCCGAATGGTGATCAAAGCATTAAATCCTTGAAAAAGCACAAGAAAAAACACAGACATCGTCATCCAAGCCCAGAGCCAAGTCCAGAATTGAATGTATTTTATAACACCTATGTTGACAACAATAACGAATCTATGAAAACCATTACAGGCATAATAGAAAACCCTGTGGAACATTTGCCAAATGTCATACAACCTAGTATACGCCCAATAACACCTGTTGAAATTGAAGGTGTAAAAAAGGCCAATAGCCCTCCTCCACCGAAAAAGATTAAGGTTGGAGACTTTTTTATAGACGTTGTTGATATAAGCGAGAGTGAGAGTGATAACGATGCACAAATAGATTCTTCTATGAAGAGTAAAAGTTGTATAAATCCTTCACTCGGAAGTGAAGACATAAGTAGCAGCAGACCAAGGCTTCTATACACATGGAGCCAAGACCAAGGCCTGTCCAGGGTGGTGTCAAATCCACAAACTGTTCCTCCGCCTCCAGACCAGTCCCCCAGATATCTGGTTAAAACATCCCCCAGCGTCTTGCCCGTTGCAAATTCGCCCCATCGGCGGAAAAATGCCTCTCCCGGAAGAGTCGTAAATGCTTCCCCAAATATTTCATTCACGAATTCTCCTTTAATCAAAGACTATCCTCTAAGGAGTAGAACAGGCTCAGTTTCTAATCAACCCACCGACTTACTCATGTTGGCCGATAACAGCATGGTCCCAGCATCGGAAGACAGTCAGTCTCATTCAAGTGATCTATATTCCCACCTTCTAAGTGACATCAGCGGTGAGTCAGGAGAAGACGAGCATCAGTTGGAAAATATTTTCTCTCGAGCCGATTCCATTAGCCAGGAGGAAGATGAGAAAGACTTGTCTAAACCGTTGATGCTTAAAATCCAGACACAGAATGTATTAGAATGTGTGTTAGAGGAGGGTAGGGAGATTCATGTGGACGATATCGTATGGGGGAAAATCCAGGGCTTTCCGTGGTGGCCTGGACGTGTGTCCAGTATCACAGTGACCCAGAGAGACAACAACGTAGTCATCAACCAGCTGGCCAAAGTGGCCTGGTTCGGGTCCAACACTATGTCTCATGTTCATTGCTGTGATTTATTTCCCTTTTTGGAAGATTTCAAAATTCGCTACAACAAGAAAAAGAAAGGGCCTTACAAGGTGGCAATCAAGCAAGCCACATTGGCAGCTCAAAAGATGACCAACGGCATCAGTCCCAAGGATATTCTAGATTTTTCAGATTAGAAGATTGAATTGACCAGCACAGATCAGTCATGCGTGTTATAGTATAGGTTTTGTATTCAGTACTTATGACTTTTAAGCTTAAGATTCGTCAGGATCCTTTGTTGATTTTATACTGATGGAAGAATGGTTTAAATAGCTGCTCATTTTCTGCCAAGTGTTTTATGCAGATTGTGTTTTGTATTTTGATAATATGGTTGGCCCCATGAATGTTATAATGTGCAACAACAAGAGATGAGGTGACATGTATTATGGTAACCTTGTGAAATTCCCATCCAGTGTTAAGATCCAAAGATTAATCATTACAGTACCCCAAGTATAAATGGCTTCATACTGAGTTTTCCTTCATATAGATAGGTGTAGTAACTAGAGCAGTAAAGTGAGATATTTAACAAAGGCCTTTCCCTCCACTGGCCATTCACATTATATGTGCCACTTTTAGTAAATTTTTTACCCAATGGCGTTAAAAGAGTGGTTTATTTTTATCCAACGAACTTGCGTCAAGGGAAACACATCTGTTGAATTATGTAATAAGGTCAATATTAATGGCCTTGACATTTGTAGTCAACCCCAACCTCTTGCCATTGGATAAAAATCACCCATGAGTGATAGACGGGTTGACAGCCTCTATGTGAATCATCAGGTAAAATACACCCACGAATAGAGGAGCAAATCGATGATTGATGAATACAACAACAAAAAAACAATGCTGGTGTATCAAGTTTTATTGAGTGGCAAACACTGAAAGTGAAAGTAAATATGTAAACCGGTGGGCGTTTTAGACCCACTAGTGGTAGAAAAGGTTGACTACTAATATTATATGCTTTTTCACAAAGCAAGTATTTTGCTGCTTGTCAATGAATACTAAAACCTGATATTAATGATCCTTTTCTTGTCATCACAAGTGTTCTAAATTATATGATTGGTATTATATATTTATATGTAGTTTTTATGACATTAGTGATTTGAATATGAATTGAAATTGAAATAAAGATGACGACAGTACAAGCAGGGGAATGTAATTTAGTTGCAAAGGTCCTACACACCGAAGAGTTGACCCAATTGTTTTGAACGAAGCCCTCGACTGATTGTAATGTGGACTGAAAAACCCTAAACTAAACATCATGTTGGCCTGTCTACTTTAGCTGTAGAGTTGGGCCTGTTAGGTGGCTGGATTGCAATGAATAATTATGTCCAGCATTAAAAATAGATATAAAAAGTGAAGAACAGAGGATTTTTGCCTGGTACTACCCATCTCTCCTGAAGACAATCTTTGGATTGTATATCAATGTATGGTTTTATACTTTTTAAATATATTTACCTAGCATCTCAGTCAAATCATTTGGGTTGCCAAATTTGATGTGGGATTAGAATGCTTGTCTAAAACCTTCTTTTTTGTTATTATCAAAATATCATTGAATACTACAAAGCACTATTGGGGCCAACTCCATGCTCGTCCTTAGATGGCTACTGGCGTAGAATCATAGATGATATGTGCCGTGGGGCCGTATGCACAAACACTACGTTAACTGTTAAATGTTTGCAGGCTGAGAATCACTCTAGTCACGTTATGTTGTGTGAGTGTTAAAATTCAATGCAATACTTGAGTGTGCCAAAATATGCTAACAGTTATCGTATGGTCTGTGTATTCGGCCCCTGTATCACATTACGTTTTTGGGGGTATAAGGGATCAGTCCACTTTCTTCAAATGCTTTTAAACATAATAATGAATATATGCGTATCTCTGTTAAATTTATAGTTTTTTAGATTTGTCATAAAAGAATCCAAATTTTCGCTGCTCCTTATCTTGAATAGTAAGGAGTGGGAGTTCTAAAATAAGGGGTAGCATTGCATGGTGAAAGATCAGTAAAAAAAATTTGGTTAATGGTTACAATGTCTACAATTCTGCTATTTTAATTGGAAAGCTTATATATTACACTCCCAAGAATAGATAATATAAAAATATGATATTATATAGCCGCAGAATCATGAAATGACATAAAGCATGAAGGTGGCCAACAAACTAATTGTCGCCTTTGTGTCTATTCATCCCATCCAGCTATTTAAAAAAAACATGTTGCAGGCAGTTAAGTTTCTTATCAGTCGTCTTTAATTATTTTGTCAATGCCATATATATTACTTATATTATAAGAAAAGCCTTTTACCTGTAACTTGTTCACAAAGGCGTTTTCACAACCAATTTTGTTTGGAAAACATATTTGAGTTTGGGAAAAAACAATATTGTATTTAGATCTTCTTCAGTTGTTTCTTAAATAGGTATTGCATGTATCCTTTTTATAACAAATAATAATGCAAATGGTTTAAAAATGATATCAGTAATATGATAATCTTTCAAAATGATTTGAATTATATTCATATCGTTTGCAAGCTGTCCCCCATTTTTTCTTTTGTTATTGTTGCTTATTTTATGACAGAATATTAAAGCTTAGGACATTGTTGATTTCCATACACCCAATTTTTCACTTGGTGCTGATTCGATGTCTCTACTGTATCATTAATTTCTCTTCTTCTTCTTCTTCTTCTTCTTCTTCTTCTTCTTCTTTGTTTAACGTCGTCTTTTTCCCTCAACTGAGGGGTTATGACGGTGTCCATTTCTTGATGGCCGCTCTCCACTCTCTTTTGTTTGACGGGTCAGCTTTGTGCTGCATATTCTGAAAACACCCCACAGCTTCAGTCTGGCTTCTGGACAGCTTTCTGTCCTCTTGAGACCGGCCAGAGGCAAAGTAGATAGGGGTGGTTTCCAAAAACAGCCAGCAGACTTTTACAGTACAGAAGCGGTTGCCGAAACAAACTGCATGAGAACAGACCTTAATAGTAAGAGCTGCCCATTAGACGAAAAGCTAACATTCTGACAATATCATTAACTTACTGTGGCAGGGTTCTCATTCACGTCCCAATCCCAGTCAGGTGAGGAAAAATGTGTAAAGTGTCTTTCCCAAAGTCTCAACATCCTGCCCAGTTTTGCAGTTATAAAACATTGAAAATACTTTTTTTTTAAATGTAATTGTACAGTAATCAATTTTCTTAATATTTTACAGGGAAGGCAAATATGATTTAAAAAATCTTATTTTGGTTCTTTTTAAATGGGTAGGACTAGGAAAACAAATTGAAGCGATAATTGATCTTTTTTTATATTCAAGATTTGCGTGTACATATTCAATATTATATTTCGCTCGCTATCTATATAGGTGCTCTAGGATGTCGATGGTAGCTGCAGATGTTTTAAAGTGCATTTACTTGAATAAACGGAAAGGGAGATAACTAGTTAAAAAGAATATAATAATAATGCGTAGTTATTGAATATACTGAGTTTCATCCCTTGGTTATTATTTGTAAACGAAATAATATTATATAAGGAATAAATTGAGGCTTCCGGAGGATGATGACAAAACAAGACAAGCGACGTTTCGGCCGAAGGCCTTCGTCAAGCGACGACACAAAGGGACAGTAACACTAAAACATAAAAAGACAGTATGAAGGACAATGCCTCTACGAAACAAAACAAACAACCAAACAAAAAAAAGCTAAACACTAAAACAAACACACAGCACTAAAGGTGCCTTCGGCCGAAACGTCGCTTGTCTTGTTTTGTCATCGTGCCCCGGAAGCCTCAATTTATTCCTGATATAATAGATTATTTACATACCATTGGCTTCAGCGGGTCTTATTATATTTTCTACATTTACTGCGTTGCACTACGGCTGAAGCTTGGCTTCTTTCGATCTTTAAAAAACATATACCCGCCACAAGTCAAAATGCCTTCGTGAACAATATCATATAAAGGAAATGTATTTTTAAAAAAATACATTTAAAAGATGATTTGAGTCTGGTTATTATCTCACTCATTTTCGTTTTCATACAAGGGAAATAATAAACGATCCGTGAAATTGTTGGGCAAGAAAATATTAATTTAAACAGTACTTCCCCTTGAAAAACGTTTTCACATTCTTAGCGGTGAGTTACAGTCTTGTTTTTTTCTATTAAAATGAATAAATGAATAAATAAATAAGCTTTATTCATCGGGAAATTTGTCTTTATTGTCTATTCGGAGTGTAGACAGGAATAACCCAGGCGTGGGCCAAAGTGCAGCGCCGCAAAGTGGAATCAAGTTTTTGATGAAAAAAAAAAATCCAGTGCTTCCACCGGGATCCGAACCCGCGTTCTCCGGAACCAAAAGCGAGTGATCTAACCAGCTACCCTATTCGTATTGCCACCCGACCTAATAAGTCCCAAGTTAAAATTTCGTCTCATTATTAATCATTGAAATCATGTAAAAGCGTAACTTTTCCTCTTTCGATTGTGAAAATGGAAGTCACGACTTGAATTGAAAACCCCAAAGGAATTCTAATTATAGAGATAAAGCCACAAATTGGCAAAGAAATAGGAGTTTAATGACCTAGATGTCATCAAAGTTCAACGCCAAACTTCATCAAATGTTCGGTACTTACATAATATATAAGGTCAATTTGTAGTAAAAAATATTCTAGTAATATAAATCAGTTTTTCCATTATTTTAATCAATGCCCAGGTGGTAGCCGTCAGTTGTCATATTACTAAATAGTAACCACTTAGGTAACAGCAAAGTGTTTACTGGTAAAATATGTTGACCTCATGGTTCATTGATGTTCAATTTATTGGTAAAGGTGTCATACACGGTTAATCGATACATATGTTTGTTATCTGTTCCCTATAGTACTGTGATAAAACAATGTAGGGACCAGCTCTGTATCTGGCCGAGGACAGTCCACAGGGTAGAAGGAATCGATGCGCAGACACAGATACAACTTATCCAACTTAAGTGCAAGTCTGGGCCCCACTAGTACACATGGCCTGATACATGGCTAGAAAATCTATGGATCACTATTTTAAGGCAAGCAGGGGACCAGCGCATTTTGCCAACAAAATGTATCTTGCTTGATGCAAGAAACAATACACTGTTCAATATTTCTCTTATTTTGACCAGAAAACATGATTTTTGTAGCCTCAGGTCTTCACCCAACAGCTCTATAATAGCAAATGTAGAAATTTGACCAAAGAGGCATTTCATGTTTAGTGACATGTCTTAACCTCTGAACCACGACGTGTCCTGGAGTATTTGTAAACGGTCAATCGATAAAATATAATTATTGTAAATATTATACAAAGATAATGTGGTGAAGCCGCTGGAAGCCGGTAAAAACCATAGAGACGCACGTCTTCCTTCTTTCCATTTTTTTCAATTTGTGTTTTCGTAGAAATATGTTATTTGATAATGGGGAAACCCGAAATGTTATCCTAAGTAATTTGTCTCTAAGTGAAGCTTATCATACATACCACTATTGCTTATTATACAAAGATGAAACATGTTAAGATAATATTATATTAATCTGAAATCCAATAATACACCCAGAAAGGCTATAGATGAATCGGTAGATACCGTGATTACAGATCGAATGGTATAAACACTCGACACAACCCTACAATTGTACTCAATTCCAAAGAAGAATGACAGTCACCGCTCTCTGCATTCCTTTGTCATGCCAGGCTTCAAACGGACTCCAGAATAGCAAAATAAACAAGATAGGTGAAGGGGTGAAGGGGCCAAAACCATTGGGTGGATATAATTTATGGTCCCCTTTTTGTTCGGGGGTAGAATAGATAGACGGATCTTGGAACTACCAGGATTACTTTATGGACTGGTCAAGTGTTCCCGCTGGGCGCCTATGGTTAGGGGGTCGTTTTTATTGGTGTTATAGTAGTAGACTAGTATATTATTCGGTGTGGGATTTTGTTTGTGTGTGGTGTCTGTTT
>JARFNW010137867.1:0-10684 GCA_031763155.1 Dirona albolineata | reverse complement strand
AACCATTACTACACTTTCAGCCCATTTGAGGAAAAAGCAAAAAGTCTGAAATCAGACAAAATCTGAAAGATTTACACACCTGTTTATCTATCTACCTTTCACACTTCTACGCAGTGGGCCCATCACCTGCTCGTTATTAATTCCTGGTGCAGTCTTTCTAGCCATGTGTTAGGTGATGAGCGGTGTAAGTCCTCATTGACATTTTGATTTACTTCCATTTGTCATATGCACCCTACACTGCTTATTGTGGTATAAAGAGGACTCGATAAACAGACACAAACAACTTTCACACTTCTTACATATCTCAATGTAAATCTAATGCAGACTGACGAGAAGACATGAGTACATTGACCAATGAGCTTTATTAAGGGGTCTCAATGTATCTCAAAAGCAAGATAAAATGAATGAATCATGAAACTAGCTTGACAACAAAAGAGCCTGCAGAATGGGTGATGAAGTGAAAAATGGAAATATATACAGGTATGTAAATTTGAAGGACCATGATACGTGTGCGATATAGACTACCCGAATTAAAATGTTTGATTTATTCAGCGGGTGATTCTTCCCTTTGTTCAGATTCAGCCTTGTCAGACTTGGCGGGGGTCCTTGATTTAGATCTGCTCCTGGACCTGTAGAATAATAAAATAAATAAATAAAAAAACCAGACACATTATATTAAGTAACAACTGTCTCAGAATAAGTAAGAGGCTTCTTGAAAGTGCACAATACATTTGAAATTGAAAAGTCCTGTCAGTATAGTACAATCATGCAGAACCTCAAAGTCAAAGTGAAGGGGAAAAAACAACAAAACACTAACAAATTCAACTAGCGCACTTCAATGCAGTGATCCAGGGGATAGGCATTCCTCTAAGAGTTATTCTAAATGCATAATATCAATTAAGACAATCAGACAAAGTAGTTTTGAAGGACTATGGCAATGAAATGAGAGAGAGTGGTGAATGGGAAAGTTGTGAAGGGGTTTGACAACTTGAACAAAAATCGCCATTCATTTTCTTGTGAAGAAAAGGGAATGGCCCTGTAAGGGAAGCCATTCTTGTGAAAAAATGTCAAGACATTACATGAGTAAACTATCTCACATTACGATAAATCAAATTTTAAAAACATCAATAAACCCACCCATCTAGTCCTCACATGAAAACATTCTACATGAACCATATCTCATAATCGTTTTATGTACAAAAAACAATTATTTTATTCAAAAAGATAACGTTAATTCACAAAAATATGTGTCTTTCAGCTCTTTTCTACAAGTCAGGGACGTCTAAAAATGTTTGGAAAAGGGGTTGTGTCTTGGTCTTGAACACAATAAAATGGTTAAAACCCAACAAGTCATTCAACTGTGATCAAGTTTGATTCCATGAAAATAAAGGTGACAGAGGCGAAAAGTGTTTGTAGTTTACCCTGACAACTGAGTTTCAAAGCCTATCCATCCTATCTATCTATCATTATATCACTTAAGTCATGCTGGTATTTGAAGTATAGTTTTCAACTGATGGAGCCTAAAAATCGTGAGTGTTCAGAGAAAGTATCAAAACGTGTTAACAAATCTTGATGCAGTATTTCTACACTATAGTATTGAACTGGAAATTATGTTGGACCCTCAATAGTGAATGTCAGTGGAGGTTTTGGCACATGTTGGAGGTCTCACACCAGTGGTACATGAATATTTGAATAGGTTAAGAAAAAAACAAATGCATGACTTACGTTTCATCTCTCTTCCTGTCATAAGAATGGGATCGGCTTCTTGAACGGCTGTAAGATTTTCTGTAAAAAACAAAAACCAACCTTGTAACTATACTGTTGTGCAACACAGCAAACAAAATCTTAAAATGTATTATGAAAGCGTTGTAGTCAATTGTTTCACACTAAAGAATTATCATAACACTCGCACAATAATCAAATACACCAAACGGAGAGTTTTAAATATTTGAATTATGAAACATGTAGATTCTAATTACCATATCATCCCCCATTAAGTGCCCTGTCTCAAATTACATGAAAATAGTCAGTGTGCAGTCGTATCATAATAACATGTCTTTGACAGCAGTAAGGATATTTGTGTTCTTTTTCCACTGGACTATGTGTCGACTTGTATCAGACCCTGAAGGGTGCAAATGCCAAATGGATGTAAGATTCAAATGCCAACGAGGACTAACACCAAACGCATGGCTAGAAAGGATCTGCATCAGGAACCTAAGAGCAGGGTTCACTTTAAGCACCTTTTTCACATAATTGAATAACAATGTATCATGAGGTTCACTCCAGTTGTATGGGACAACTGAGAGCTGCCACCTTGGCCACACTTGTCAAAATGAGCAACCACAAAGCAATAGGCCTACACATAATTGATAGGGAAATAATACAGTATATCAAATGGTCTAGAGGAACATTACCCACCTGTCTCTCCTCTGTGATCTACTTCTGGAACGAGAACGTCTGGAAGAGAAGATGAAAAAAAGAAAGAAAAAAATGTTTATAGTAGTACTAAAAACATGTTATAGAGATTGCAATGCATGGTACTCATTAGGGTGAAAGTTTCATGTTACTGATATAACAAACCTTTGACCACTGGGATGAGAAAGAGGGAGGGGGTGGGGGAAGCAATCAAAATTTGACACTGCTTTTGAAGTTATAATTTGCATCGTTAAACCCCTACAGTAGATGCTATCTAAGCTGTCCAAGCATGATGTAGCATGTGAGGTGGACACAGAGCCAAAGAAACTCTTATTACCTGCTGTTTCGGTATGGACTCCTGGAGTGCGACCTGTTGTACCTGTAACATGAGGGAAAAATTCTTTAAAATAAAAGAAGCTGCTGGAAACCAGGGGGTGATTAAAAATAGTCTTGTCATTCAACAAAATGAATGGATTTGATCCCTATCCTCATGCCTGTTAATAATCCGGTCTCTCTTCTTAGAGAGAAAAAAAAAACAGTGGCCAGCAAGCAACCCATACTCCACTGTTTTGACATCTAGACTAGTAGTATGTAATAAAACAATTTAATGTGCCTGTTGTGTTGGAGAGATTGATTACAACAAGCTTCTGAGACCAGGGGAATGAAAACAGCTAGTTCCAACTGTAAACGGGCGAGGATGATTTTTCACTTTTGAGAAGAAAGCACAAAAACATTTTTTCAAACAATAGAAAATGACAACAAATACCAAACAAACCTTGGACTACGGCTTCTTGACCTATGCCTCCTGCCGCCGCGTTCATAATCATCATATCGAGAGTAGGGAGAGCCACCACGTCTGCTTCCTCTTTCTTTTCCTCTCATTTGACCAGGAGCTACAACAATGAAAGGCAATGATTAGGTCTTTACATAATATGTATTGAGTATAAAACAACATCACACACCTGTTGAAAAATGTTTGAAGCAAGCATTTTAGAGTTTCAAGACCCTATTTATTCAAAGGCACAGTGATTTGATGTGCAGTGTTGGTCTGACCCACATGTGGTGGTAAAAGTTAAGTATCCTGGAGACCTGATTAAAATCTTAAGACCCTGACTGCAAGCGAGCTGAAGACTTGCATGAGTGACAGGAAGATCTGGCGTTCCATCAATATCTGAGGAGAATACTCGACCAGATGTATGAGATGTACACTCAAGTACTAACCTGCGCGATCAGGAAACCGTTCTTTGTCACTCCCTCGGGAGCACAAATTTATTTTTTATTATCTCCCCTTTAATTCTATCGCAAGCAAGCCTTTGATGTCAACGAAACTAAAGCGTCCTTCTTTGAACATTGGTTTTGAAAACAATATCTACAGTATTATTATTATCAGAAAACGAAACACGTGTTAAAACGACGAACAGAAAACAAAATGATGTTGGGTCTCCCTTTCGTCAGCTGACAAACATTTCTTTCATTCTTGATCATTTCCTTTCAACCTTTTGCTGTAGGGTTAAGTACGACGAACTTTCGCCATTGATCTCTATCCAGAGTCTTCCTCTTTGCATCCAAATACCTACGCCCCTTCTTTTCTATCACCTCTGATATTGTTTCTTGCCATACTTTCTTGTCTACCCCTTGGTAATTTACCGTGTTGCCTACATTGTAGAATTTGTTTCGGAATCCTATTTTCATTCATTCCATTTACATGTCCAAAACGTCTAAGCTGATTTCTCTCTACTTCATTTTCTAAGCATTGTGTATTTACTTCATCCCTTATTCTAGTGACTCTAATTTTATCTCTTCTTGTTTTACCTATAGATCTTTCACTGATGTTCTGGACTCGAATACTAACTTGCGCGATCAGGAAAGCCGTTGTTTGTCACTCCCTTCGAAGCACAAATTTAATTTTTAATGTCTTTGATGAATAATCTCCTCTTTAATGCTGCCGCAAACAAGCCTTTGATGTCAACGAAACTAAAGCGTCCGTCTTTGCATATTGTTTTTGAAAACAATACAGTATCATGAAACGAAACAAATACAGTATCATGAAACGAAACATAATGTTAAGACGATGAACAAAAAACAAAATGATGTTGGGTCAGCTTACAAAAAAATGTAGAAACATCAAACATCAAAAGGAAAGTATTCTAATTTACGTCAGTCGATTGAGAGAAGACGTAAACTGCTTTTTATGACGTCATTGATTTACAACAAGAAGGCTTAGGAACTCACTAAACAAATTGGAGCAAAATGTTTAGAACTATCCATATGCGAAATATTGACTAGGCCCTCTAAATCAACCTTCCATTAAACATGCTATCGGGTGTCCTCAAAATACGGAACCCCCCCAAAAAATTGCATTTAAACGGAAAATATTACAATATTATAAAAATTGAGAAGATGGGCAGAAACAACGGGAAAGTAGGCCTACACTTTTTGAGACATAATTTGACACTTATTTTAAACTTGATATCAAATGAATGGGTGGAGTTTGTATAAAGTACGTCAAAAATGACAACCGCCAATGAAGACACAATTTCAAATTAACATTTTTGTTTCGCAACTCTACAATAGTGAATCCGTTAAAAGTGAACACAAAGACCCGACGAAAGCAATTTTACCATAAACGATTTATTTTACAGATAAATACAAAATCAGACAAAAATTATAAAACATTATTTCAAAGAACATGCTCAAAATGGTTACCATTTCTACTCAGAGCAAGGGTGCGCAAAGTTTTGAAGTTTACAATGAAATTTCTGCACGTTTCATTGGATATTGAGGCCTTTATTCTGAACAAATTTTACGGTCGTCAATTGTCTGGGAATTCTCCCTGTAGCAGTGGTTCTTACGGTACCCTATGGAAAAACAAGAGCGATCCAATAAACGATCGTGAGGGCTTCAAGCGAATTGATATTCCACTTTTGGGGGCCACGATTCTATAGCCGCCAAAATTCATCGTCATTTATAACGAAGGTTGAACATAACGCCATCATATTACGTAACTAGCGGTGCCTGGCGAAGTTACACACAAAAAATTAAAAGTGCAAAATGGTTACTTTTGGGGTCATCTTCAAAAAAAATCATAGTTTGGTGTTACAGAAATTCAATAACTGTGACATTTGGTGAGTAAAATTGCAAATATAGATCTCTACGTCAATAAATTTCATCTGAACTCATCTTTCGAAATTTAGAAAACTGTCTAAGGATTTTTTTGTCGTCATTAGTTACTTGCAATATACCTTTGTTTTTTCATACTTCCCACAAAGAGTAGAAATAAGATAAGATAAGAGAAGATAAGATATGATAATTTATATTTGTCCATTTCAGACATTATTGTGGTACAAAGCAGCGATAGAAATACACAATAATCATCATGCAAAAAATACAATTATAATACAAGATCTTTAATAATTTTACAGCGCATTCCAGTTCATCTTGTTGTCAATGGTGACGCCTAAGTATTTATATACATTGACGGTTTTTATTTTTTCTCCTTTTAAAAATAATGGTTCGAGAGGCGCCTTTTGGTTCTAAAATAAATTTCCATTTCTTTGGTTTTCTTTACGTTTAAAATTAAGGAATGCTCCTTGCACCAATTGGCAAATCAATCTACAGTGGCTCTAATTTGGCTACACAAAGGGTGTGACGTCATTGATTAACCTTATATAATAGGATTGTTGATGGAAATCCATCGTCATCATATCATGAGATGAAGCAAAATTGAATAAACAATGTAAATGAAAATCGAAGAGAAACAAATGTCGTGAGACGCAGTCATTGCCTCTGTGCATTCTTTGTTTATAGTAGGACAATTGGTTATTGAATCCTTATGACATCAATCATACGTTTTAATCATGTTTGCTATATAAGCATGGTCATCATTCGCCTCTCAGAATATTTTCAAAGTGATCAAATAGAAATGAGTGCGAACGGTTTGGTTTTATTTTCGTGTCTTCTTGGATACTCATCGTAATATCATGATGATGAATGTTGTGATTTTGATACAGTTAGTTTCTGTATCAGCCCAAATTTTCAAAGACTCATTGATGATTGTGTCACCTCTGTGTGACATGAATGACCGACTAGTTCGTGGATGTGCCAAGCCGGAGACCAGTGTCCAAAACTTGCCGCAATGTGTTATGAAGTGTAACGCGGACGACACATGTGTAGGTGCAAGTGTGGATGCAAACGATGCCTGTTTTCTTCACCAAGACTGTCCTGATCTGTCACGTCCGTGTTTTATGCCTGACCCAAATCATAAATACTTCATCAAAAACTGTTATAACAACGGACTCTGGCATAAAACTGAGAGAAGATGCCAGTGTCCGACTCCCATGGTAGGGGACAGGTGTGACCGTTACCCCAGGGATTGTAAGGATCTCAGTAGTCACGGGTTTGGCCAGAAAGGGAGTCATGATGTGTTATTGGCTTTGCATGGAAATGTCTCAGACATCCTCAAAGTGGTGTGTACAACTACAAAGACATCTTTCGTGCACTACAATATCTTTCAAAGTAAAGGACGACAGAGATTCAACGGGACATGGCAAGAATACCGGGATGGTTTTCAAATCGATAACGAACATTACTGGATGGGACTGGAAAGTTTGCATAGATTGATCAAGTTGCACCCCCACAACAGGCTAAAGATTTTTATGGACTTTACTGAGATGGGTATCACGTTCAGATCCTATTATAATTTTACATTATCAGATGAAGCCAGCGGGTACAAGATCTCTATTGGACGTATTGCGAGTGGTAATCGTTCTCCGACATTCAGAGATTCTGAAGCAATGCAAGGCTCTCTTGTTGGTGATTGTCTGGGTGGTATTCAAAACATCCGTTTCTCTACATGGGACAGGGACAGTGATGGTGACCCGTCCAGAAATTGTGCGTCTCAAGTCGGATCGGGCTGGTGGTTCTCCGACTGCGACTCAAAGTGTAACATATTTGGTTTTTATCCAAGCGTTCCTGCTTTGTACCCAGAAGATCAAAGACTGAGAATTTATTCATTTAAGTCAGCAGCTTATCACGATGAGGATGTCATAAATAACTGGGGCTCTATGCAAATGCTTTTGACAGTTGAAAATGTATAAATACCCTGATTTGGCCGAAAGTCAAATTCTTCTGCAAAGTTGAATCCCACTGAAAACTGAATAACTTGTTTAGGCACGTGATTGAGTTCGTCAACATTTTTCTAGCAGCCATTGTATGAAATCAAGTCGCCATCACAAATTCGACAGCTTCAATTATGTATGTTATAATTCATAATACAAGGTGACACAGAAAGAATGGAACCCACATTTTTTTCTTTAACTTTCTTTCTTTTTAAAACAAAATTCTCAAAAGTTTGCAC
Source organism: Dirona albolineata (assembly GCA_031763155.1). Taxonomy (NCBI): domain Eukaryota; kingdom Metazoa; phylum Mollusca; class Gastropoda; order Nudibranchia; family Dironidae; genus Dirona; species Dirona albolineata. The sequence goes on along the minus strand of JARFNW010137867.1, from coordinate 2,913 downwards.
AGCTATAGATGGGGAAATGCATGACAGGTTTCAAAATTTCAAACCGATGGAATAAGTATGCCTTGTATGGCGCGCAATAATTTTACAGAGTGAAATATCGCTCTTTTCCCATTGTGTGCACAAACTTTCACTTGAAGCAAAGAAGACATTTTGTTTTGATGTTGTGTTGATCTTAATGTCATCGAATTGAATCATTGTGACTGTTTTAAATCAACAGCTTACTTAACCAATTGTAATTGGGTGATTTCTAAAAATAATTTATACTTTCTCTTTTTAAATTGACGTGGAGTAAACAAGACAACTATTGCTGTCGAAGCATATCTCGAAACTGATTCTTTTATAGATTATCTTGTTTTGTTCCGGAATGAGCTCAACTGAAAACGGGGGCCATGTAACTCAAGGCTTCACAACTGTGTGAAACACACTTAAGGACAATAATGGGTCCTTTACAATGCGCTGGTCATCTGCTCGACCCAGACGGACTCGCGCTCTGCTGCCAAAGAATGCATAACTATGCATAGTGAAAGATTTGGCGGTACTCAATCCCGAAACTTCAGCGAGAAAAAGGACCCAGGAAATAATACTTGGAATTTCTAGAAAAGGTGTTGGTTGCGCACTGAGGTATGGTTTCTAACTAAGACCATGTTGTTTACTCATTTGTCAGACACTCACCGACATTGATATTTTCTTAGGATTAAAATATGGACTCATTTTGCGACACATATTGATTTGTCGATATTTTATGGTGTTTACGATTATTAATAACTTTGACATCTATTTATGAAATATTCCAATGTTTGACAGGCAATGATTCATGTGTAGTCTTACAAAATTTAGTTTATTTCGGTACTTTTTCCACAAAGTTATAGCGAAATACGTGGGTTCCGTTCTTTCTGTGTCATCCTGTACATGCAGTTTAATGAAATATGTGTTTATAAGGGAAAGAAAAACAAGAAGATTTACTCCAAGTCATGAGGTTATTTCATGAGCATTCGATAAATCTATTTTGTGTTGTGTTTAAATATCGAGGCAAGAATAATTGTGACACGATTTGCATTGCAATATCCATATCATTTTGGATTCCTCTAACACCAGCCTAACCCATATCTTGTTTCAATTCATACATGCTCCTCTTTTCAACTTTTATGCGAGAAACCACAGCAGCAACATCTGAGATGGTAACTGTGACTGATGTAAGGCTGGTCTTGATGAAGCTGGTGTTAGGTAATGCAATTAATTATATTTCAATTGGCCATGCGTATCTGCTAGCTTTAAAATAATATTAGATCTGATCATATCTTTCTTTATCAATTTCGTTTCAACCTTTCGGTGTAAGGTCAAGTGCGGACAAACTTTCGCCATTGATCTCTATCCAGGGTCGTCCTCTTTGCAACCAAATACCTACACCCCCTCTTTTATATTACCTCTGATATTGTTTCTTGCCTTACTGGTCTACCTCTTGGTGATTTAAATTGTTCTAGAATTTGTTTCGGAATCCTGCTTTCGATCAATCTATTTACAAGTCAAAATAAATTGATTTTTCTCTTCTTCATTTTCAAAGCATTCTGTATTTACTTCGTCCCATAATATTCTACACATTCTAATTTTATCTCTTCTTGTTCTAACTATTAATCTTCAGAGAAAGTCATTTCTGATGCTTGTAACCCACTTTTAGTACCACTATTTAGTGTCCAGGAATCACTTTCATATATGATATTGCACAATATATTGAGTTGTAAATAGACATTTTACTTTTTGTTATAAGATTTGTTTTGCTAATAAATGTATTCCCCAATGGACTATAGGTACTAATAAAAGTATTCCCTAATTGACTATAGGTACTAATAAAAGTATTCCCTAATTGACTACAGTTACTAATAAAAGTATTCCTTAATTGACTATAGGTACTAATAAAAGTATTCCCTAATTGACTATAGTTACTAATAAAAGTATTCCCTAATTGACTATAGTTACTAATAAAAGTATTCCCCAATTGACTATAGGTACTAATAAAAGTATTCCCTAATCGACTATAGTTACTAATAAAAGTATTCCCTAATTGACTATAGTTACTAATAAAATTATTCCCTAATTGACTATAGTTACTAATAAAAGTATTCCTTAATTGACAATAGGTACTAATTAAAGTATTCCCTAATTGACTATAGTTACTAATAATAGTATTCCTTAATTGACTATAGGTACTAATAAAAGTATTCCCTAATTCACTATAGTTACTAATAAAAGTATTCCCTAATTGACTATAGGTACTAATAAAAGTATTCCCTAATTGACTATGAACTTTAGTTGCTTTAATAATTCTTTGGTTTATTTTTCCCTTCAAACTACGGTTAGAAGTTAGTTTTGTTTTCTTTGAGTTGATTATTAATCCTGTCTTTATAAGTTCTCTAGTTAGAATACTAATACCATTTGGTAAATCCTGACCTGCCTGTACAATAAATACTATCAAGTCATCAGCAAAAGCTACATTTTTTTGCTGGACTGGTTTCACTTGATCAATTCACGAAGGAAATTACATTGTATTACATGTTCTCTGTCCATTGACCCACATGCACATACACACACACACACACACACACACACGCACACACACATACACATACATACACACACGCACACACAGACAACCCAACCATATACATGAACATAATATATTTATAATTATAAAGACATATAATTACTTACAGCTGAAGTTAAAAATATATTTTATACATCTGTATTTTTTTATGCTTCCATGCTGTAATTGATCAAACGCCCAACCCTTTGAATGTGAAGTGTGTGAGATTCGTATTTCTTGATCGTATTAAGCCGTTTTGACACACACACACACACACACACACACACACACACACATATATATATATATATATATATATATATATATATATATAT
>JARFNW010137866.1:8631-20175 GCA_031763155.1 Dirona albolineata | reverse complement strand
GATTTTGTGTATTTTAATTTGGTTGATTATTGTTAAGCGCCGGTGAGCATTGAAAAATGGATACTGGCGCTATACAATTGCATTATATTATTATATTATTATTATTATTATTATTATTATTATTATCATCAACATCATCATCATTGTTATTATCATTATTATATTTTAAAAAAACACACACAAAAAGAAAATAACCCAAACCCCTAAAGCTTTCACTCCTCCCAAACCATATTCCACAAACAGGTTAAGGAGGATAAATTATGCAATAATGTAGAAATGTTTCATAACCCAAAGTTTAAAAAGCAAAACAAAATTATAAACAAACCAACCAACCCACTACTGAAATTTGTGAGTCAACTGAACAAACCGTCAATGCTGCATTACTTACCCCACTCTTGTCACTGCGGAGCAAGTCATCGGCCTCTATGGAAATATCATCTATCTCTTCCTCGTCAATTTCTTCTGCAATGCTACCATTTTCGGCCGTCTCCGTTTTGTTTTCCCCTTTAGAAATAGAAATCTTGTTGCTCATGCTGTGCCTGGGGAAACAGTCAAGATTCGATAAAACAAAAAAAAAAACCCATCTTTTGTTCTCCACTGATTCTATAATAAATAATACTGACGCAAACACTAAGGGACGTTTTAGTGAAAATTATAAATAAACAAAAATAAGTAAAATAATATTGCCTTTATTTTGTCTTTAGTTTAGGGTCTATTTAGGACAAAAGGCTTAAATAACCCAAACGTCAGCCACAGTGCAGCGCCACAAAGTAGGCAATACTAGTTAATTTTCTTGCGCAAAGGAAGAAAAAAAAGAAGCTGAGTGTCAGACTCAAACTCTGGCCATTTGCAAGTACAATATCTTAACCTTTTCTAGTCCAACCTTAAATCAAATCTTAACTCAAGTGAAAGAAAAAGATAGAAAGATATCTGACAGTTTTATAATTAGTAACTTACTCTGGACTGAAGTCGTCTTCATATTCGTAATCATCATGAGAATCTGAACAAAAAAATGATGTAAAAAATAATCAACTCTAAAATAGTTTTTTAAAATTTGGGTTTTTGGGGGGTAAAAAATGGTTAAATGTGAATTCAATATGAAATTTTTATGCAATTCTGACAACGAAAGGTACAAACCAAAAAAGAAAGAAATACAACGTGCTAAGAACAAAAATGAAATTCTTGGGGAGAATGATAGGTAAAATGAAAGGTAAAATGAAAGCCAGTGGGATAAAATAGGAAATAACTGACTATGGAGATTATGAAATAAATAAATTAAAGACAATTTAGCGCCTAGAACTAGAATGTATTAAATGGTTTGGACATGCGAATAGAATCAATGAGAATGAGAATGAGAAAGAAGAATCTCTGATCAAAGTCTTTGGGAACAGAATCAACTGTGGTAGTGGTAGGCAAATAACATTAACATGGCAAGTGGCAATTTCTCAAATTCTAGATAGGAGAAGGAGAAATTAATTGATCTGAGAACTAAAACTAAAACCAAGCATAGTGGTATGATGATAATGTTATAGAGACTATTGGAGGAAAACAAAGCGTGATTGATCCCTGCGCCATATGCCTTTATAAATGCTTTAACTTCTATTTTTAAAATGTTTAAGTTATTTCCTTTCGGATTTTTATCTAAAGCACACCATTGTGTATTGATTAGCGCCGGTGACAGGCTGCTTTTCATTCGCTCTGACAGTACAGCAAAATGCAGCGACTTTTTGACCAAAGATCTTTGTCAAGTGCCAATTAAATTGTTTCTTGTTAATTGTTATTTGACAAAGACCATTGGTCACTAAGACTAACAAAAGTTAAGTTCAAGCCAAGTGCACACAACAATCTTACCTAAGCCGAGGACTTCCATGCGTTTATCAATAGCTCTCAAATTTTGGTCTAAATCCGTGTCTGATGTAGGAGGAGGGTTAGAGGGAAAATAAACAAGGAGGGGGGGGGGGGGGTTGCAATGTTAGTTATAAAGGCTATCTAGGTCAGTTGGTAGGTTGGATGCTCTATGCATGCAAGCTTTTACTTTTACTCATACAGGGATTTTTGGGGAAAGACTAAATTTAGTAGTAGATTTTAATCTTGGTGTTGAAAAGGTTTGGAAAATAATATTAACAAATAAACTTTATAAAATGAATAAAAAAAACACTGAACCAAACAAAACAACAAAACAAACCGCAACAAGTATAAAAAAACATCCCCAAAATCTTTGGCCTGAAAATACGGAGCAAGTCGGTATTGGGTGTGTGCCACTTAATGGGGGTCGGGGTCGATCCGATGGGGACAGAATTTTTTCATCTTTAAAAAGTCCTCCTCCTATTGAAGAACGATGCACAGATAAACAGGGCAGAAAATACAACTAAACTTGGTATATAAAAAAAAGGTATCCTCAACAGGGACAAAAAACTACCCGCCGCTTAATGGGGTCAATTTCTGTGGAATGGTACCATCTCCATTAAGTAACTTGCATCACCGGAGAATCATCAACAAGAATCATTTAATTTGTTCTGACCCTTGGTTTACGGCAATATTACATCAAAGAGTTCATTCATTGAACGCCAGATTACATAACGGTTATCAACGTAACTCGCAAACCTACCAACCCGACAGACGACAAATTTGGGACAAAACCAATCAAAATTAGAGAATTTAAAAAAAATGAAAAGAAAATAATGGAATCACAATTGAAAAAATAAAATAAAAGGGATTTAGATACAAAAAAAAACAAAGAAAGAAAAAAAAAAAAGTAGAAAAGATTGTCAAATCAGGACAGTCCTGAAAAAATTTGGGACGGTTGGCGGGTATGAACAAGCCTCACGATGGCTGAGCCACGACAACCACTTCCTCTGTTCTGATGAAATGTGTTAAAACTCAATAGTCATGCCTTTTACTATGAGATGCCTTAGTAACGTATAATAACGTATAATATATTTAGTAACGTATAATATGCAAAACTAAATAATGTACATTTATATAGCGCTTATTCACGATCATCACCATGCTCTAAGCGCTTTACAGTAGCACATTTTCCTCGGGAAAGCAACGGAACACTCAACACTTAATACGTCACACGCTGCCTGTTAGGCGCTATTACAATTTTTGGACAATGACAAATGCTGCTTACAACTACATAAACATGAGCAAATGAAAAATAAAAATAAAAAACATTGTTGAGAATTAATTAGTGACTGCTATCTACTAATAATATAAAAATTAGTCTCATGATAGAAATTTGGCGCTGTTCGTGCGTGGTCTTTGAATTCTATTAATGGAGTGAAGCGTCAAGAAAATACTAAAATCATGCACACGTTGATGGGAGCAACGTCATCAGCATAGAGATTCACAATCTGGTGTAAGTTATCATCATCATCTCAACCTAGAGAGTACTACTATCTTACTACCTACTGCATCAACCGAAAACTACTACAACCAGCAAATAAGAAAGAAGAAGAAAAAAGAAAAAAAAAAAAGAGAGAAAACAAGAAAAGAAAAGACATATCAAGTAGATAGATAAATAAATAAATATATACATAAGTGGAATGGTAAATAATAAAAGATTGAAAAAAAAAAGAAGAAAATAAATGGGTAAATTTAAAATAAAAATAAACAAAAATACAAAATGGTGGGATGAGATTGAACCCGAGACACACACGTGTACGCCCATGCGCCACAATGACATAAATGACATACCGTTGTTTGGGGATTTGGTCCGATCCAGCGAAGGAGCACCAGCCAACGATCCCAGGCCTCGGCCACCGGTCAGGGAAGGTAGGCCATCCAACGAACTCATCCCACTACCCGATTGCTTCCCTTTGGTATTCCCGTCGGCCGGCTCGGGCTTGCTGTCTTTGGTCTTCTCCAATTCGCTACGGATGAGAAAAATGAGGTCACACACTTATGCCAAGAGTCAGAAATGACGATCCATACATTACGTGATCCATACATTACGTGATCTCATACATTACGTGTTTTACATCCAATCGACTTGAAACAAAATACAACCCTCGGACGTCGTCATCTCTGGAGGTTTTTTTTTATTCAAAAGACTGCATATCCAGATTTTGGCGAAATCAAAGTTACAAGGTCTGCCGTGTAGTTTAAAACATGGCGCATCGGGTGATTTAGGCCTGATGTCGATACCTTGGTATATATTAACGCCACAAACACCAGAATAAAATATCTCAAATGGTTAGAGTTAAGAGGATGAGAGAAAAAAAACCAACATGTTTTGTTTTTAACTCTCCTGGAAAATTTGAAAAATGAATATACAGTCATTAACATAAAAAAAACACCTCCAGATCTGCCAATGTAATATTTCAAAATCATAGATATGTACGGTATTGAAATATAACATATATGTAGACAGCAGCCTACACAATATAAATAGCATTTACAATTTCTGTATTTCCACTTCATGTTTTCTTGAAACCAATTAGTGTATTCAAAATCAGAATTTAATTTTGTTCCTTCACTTTCGTTGCAATAATAAATAATAATTTAAAAAAAATTAAAATAAATAAATTAGAATATACATACAAACTGCAAGAAACTAAAAGTATGTATGCATTTGTATAAACTAATAACACAAGGCCCTATGAGTACGAGTCCCAAAGCCAGTGTTGCCCAAGTCACTGGGGATGCACCCTCACTACTTGTATAAAGCTAGCATACCTACATGAAAATGTGCCATTTTGGGACATAGAGATGCTTTCACGTCTTCCCATACCTTGCTAATGCTATTGATTTTTTTTTAAACTTACAAAAGCTCTAAGCTATAATCTGTCATTGTTCATATTTATAATCAAAATGCTCTTTACCATGCCAAAAAAACAAAAAAATATAATGCCATGCCATAACTCGACGATTATCCTGCAAGTCAATAATATCGTGACACTAAAAACGGAATAAAAAAAATAAGGAATAGCAGATAATCCCCCCCCCCCATAAATTTTCACAATGCAAATAAAATATATCAACCAGTGAAATGACCTTATGATGAAATCATGAGATACCAATGCAACAATAATGCTTTACAAAGACAACAAGAAGCACTTTTCTGTTATATAATAATATGAGTACAAATTGAATAAAAATGCAAGATTAATAGTACAACAATGTTAAAACAATGAAGTCATTTTACCAGACACGAAGGACACCCTTTTCGCTCACAATACTTATCATTATGTACGTGTTTCTGTGTCACACATGCACACACACACTCTGATATACAAACAATAGAAAATCAGGAATAGTAGAAATGTGCAAGAAATTGTATTGGTAATAATAAGAAGTGAGAGATGAAAGGATAGAAGAATGAAAAGATGAACAGTTAAATATACAGATAAAGTTACAGGCGGACGATCTGTTGGATGCCGGCACATCGACCTATTTGAAGTAAAAATTAGAAATGGATGGATTGATGCGACAGAACTGAGTCGTCAAGATTTTGGCCAGCTAGATTGGGAAAACGTATTATTGTCACGTGAGGACACATTAAATCAAATGGGTTTTTGGTGTGAAACAGTCAAAGCTAGAGGGTGGTGGTGGTGGTGGGAAAGGTTAGATGTCCAAATTGGATTTGATAAGGGTGTGTCAATAAGTAAGTCAACTCGTACAAGAATCTCTGATTTCGTTTGTTATAAATAAAGGGTGCAAACACAACAAGACACTCGAAACACATTTCAAACGTATATGGTATGGTGGAGGAATGGGACATTCTAATTCTTCGAATCAATGTTTGGAAATTTATATTATGTGTTTGTTTATTGAGTCCCGTTTATACCGCAAAAAACAGTGTAGGGGCCAGCCATATGTCAAGCTCTGAAGGGTGTACATGACAAATGGAAGTAAATCCAAATGACGAGGACTATCACCACTCAGTACCTTACACATGGCTAGAAAGACTGCAACAGAAATTAAAGACGAGCAGGTGATGAGCCCACTGCATCGAAACCTGTTCACCAGTAAATTGGACAATAACGTACCATGAGGTCCATATATTTTACTGATAAACACTTTGCTGTTACCCCAGTGGTTATTCTTCCAATTATATTATAGTATGTGTTTGTGTCAGGATATCTTGGAGGTCTTCCACTGATCAAGAAAGTCATTGACATTTCAAACGTCTATGCTTTCATGAGTGAAAATATAAAGCATGTCAATTAATTCAATGATTGACGGCACACGACAACAAGACCATCGATGCAATCACTGTCAATCACTGAGACCAATCTACATACTCTATATTTTCACTCAAGTCTATAACGCTACGGCAGGTCATTAGTTCTATTGTACACGCTTACATGGCAATGTCGTATGAACACGCTTACATGAGAATGTCGTACTGTACACGCTTACATGAGAATGTCGTATGTACACGGTTACATGAGAATGTCGTATTGTACACACTTATATGAGAATGTTGTACTGTACACGCTTACATGAGAATGTCGTATTGTACCGCTTACATGAGAATGTCGCACTGTACACGCTTACATGAGAATGTCATACAATCTTTCTTGAATTAATAAAAAAAAAAACAGAACAAAATGAAGATTTTTTATTATGAGTAAAAACAAAAATAATACATCAACAAGCAGATATATGCTACTTCACAACATCTGTTATGTATCATTGTTTTTTCTATTCATTTTTACTCGGATACAAAATGTTGTATTACATACATTTTTTTAAAATAAAAAAAATGATAAAACTAAATATAATACTGAGACAAAATATGGTTATATATGGAAATAGGGTGGGTATGAGAAACAAACAAACCAAAACAACACTGAGAACTGAAATCAGACTGTAAACTGAGTACTATTAGAGGACACGTCAGAGGTGGGGGTGGGGGGTGGAAACAAACGTGATCACTAAAAAACGCAGGGAGTTACCTCCTCTGAAATCGGGGGATTTGCGAGGGTCTGTAAGGACTGGCCTTTGTGGTGGTTTTACTCACGCTGGATTCAGGGACACTTTTGTTGGTGGTTGGGAGATCAGAAATAATAAAAACAGGTTTGAAAGCCATGCATGATTTCAGCGAGAGACGAAGAAAACATGGGGCCGTACACACACAGATGATGCATTAACCGGTAAGACAAGTAGTGTGCAGCCAGTGAATTACTGTAGAGGTATAATGACATGTGAATAATTCAATGAAGCAATACTCCAAATATGACGACGATATTTAGTGATTCACTGAGCGCAGGCCATGTCTTATCAGTTTACGAATCATCTGACTATCAGCCCATGGTGCTTGGATTGAAAGCATGGGCCAATGGGACACACATAAATAAATAACTAGATAGATAGATAGATAGATAGATAGATAGATAGATAGATAGATAGATAGATAGATAAATAAATAAATAGACAGACAGACAGATAGATAAATAAATAAATAGATAGATAAATAAATTGGTGTAACTGGTAACATTTTCTTTGTGTCATAATGACTACAGGGGGGCGGGAAACTCACAGCAAACTGCATAAATAGACAGAAGATCCTTTAGTCAGAAATGGTAAAGAAGATGCTAGTGGAATTAAAACTTTTTACTGCCACTGAATTGTCTGTATATAAACTACTTATCCATAATGTTATTTGGATCAAACATGGTCGTCAATCACCAGTAAGGGAACCAAATCATAAATACAATTTCACTCCGACAAATCCAACCAACAGGTGTTCATATCCAACCAATAGCCAGAGATGCTGCCACTTGGACCCATTCGACATTTCTTCAACTTTCAAATAAATTAGTAGGGAGCGAGCGCTGATACTGTCAAGGAAATGTTAGTAGGAGGATAATGTCACAGGATAATGTCACAGGACAATGTCGCAGGATAATGTCACAGGATAATGTCACAGGACAATGTCACAGGACAATGTCACAGGACAATGTCACAGGATAATGTCACAGGATAATGTCACAGGACAATGTCGCAGGATAATGTCACAGGATAATGTCACAGGATAATGTCACAGGATAATGTCACAGGATAATGTCACAGGACAATGTCACAGGACAATGTCACAGGATAATGTCACAGGATAATGTCACAGGACAATGTCACAGGATAATGTCACAGGACAATGTCACAGGATAATGTCACAGGATAATGTCACAGGATAATGTCACAGGATAATGTCACAGTGCCAATGATAGACAATAAACAAGAATAGGATTTTTGGTCGAAACTGAGGAATCGAACCCATGCTTGCCACGGCAGCAACACCGCCTTGCTGAGAAAAACAGACTGAATCTCTGCCACTCGAGTCGTGCCGCCATGTGTGAAGAGGTGACCAGTCAGTCTTCAACTTTCAACAGTTTTGCAATTCAAAGCCTTAATTGTTGAACTAGGATATCAAATGGAGCTTGAAAACTAAGCCTGCCTTAACTTTTCAGATTGATCTAGGAATGCCAGATTTCAAGCAATTGAATCTCTAAATGTCACTGTTGCTACTGAATACATTGGCCTATCACTGGCAGACAAACCTTGACAACTGATTTTATTGACATGTCACTGGCAGACAAACCTTGACAACTGATTTTATTAACCTATCACTGGCAGACAAACCATGACAACTGATTTTATTGACATATCACTGGCAGACAAACCTTGACAACTGATTTTATTGACATATCACTGGCAGACAAACCTTGACAACTGATTTTATTGACATATCACCGGCAGACAAACCTTGACAACTGATTTGAGAACACTCTCATACATAGTTCACGTCCGACTTATTCACGCTTCATGTAATCCATATTTTACCCAAGATTAAAAATTTGTCGTAATTTGAGAAGTGAATAAATTTGTTGCTGCAACCAGCAGTTTAGCAATGACAATGACTTTCAAAGGATATCATTAAATATATCATAGCAAGTGTCCTCATCAAAACATTAAAATAAAAGGTGAGAGGTATTATTTCAACTCAAAATGCTTAAAATGGATGCAAATGAACAGCCCTTCTTCATCTCCATGCAGATTTCATTTCACTTCATTCCACATTGCTGTTTTTTTTAGAGTTAACAAAAGGTTGGATCTGTCATTAAAAGTAAGAGATGAAAGCTTGGTAAAAAAAAGGGTGAAATAAAATGGGTGAACAAAATCATAAATAAACCTTAGAAATGAGGCTCTGGATCGCTCACAGATAAAACTGAAAATGAATCAGGGGGGTGAACTTATCATAACATTTTGTCAAGGTTAAAAAATAATATTTGCATACCATTGGCTTTAGCGGGTCTCAGAATATTTTTCACTTTTAAAAAAGGGACATAAAAATCAAAACAAAAAAAACCCCAACAAAACAAAACCAAATATTTAAAGACGAATAGAGTGGAGCAATGTTTGTGCTGCGTTTGTTTTGTCGTCATGACCCTTTTGCACTGCTATTTGCAGCAGCTATCCTAGCAAAATTCATAACAAAGTCTAAACCTTCGTCTGTAGTCTGAGATTATATATTAGATACGTCCTCAGCTCGTGCGTGTCAAGCCTCTATATGAAAAGGCACATCATACGCTCATGGAGTTAATTTCGTAAAGGCAATATTTTTATCTGCCAGTCCTTGGATACTCATTCACACCTGTATCGAGTGAGGAAAAATGTGTAAAGTGTTTTTCCCAAAGACTCAACATCAGAGGCCTCAGCAAGGATTCGAACTTGGGACCTCTCGATCTTGATTTGAGTTGTCTAACCACTTCACCACAAATTCTATGCATACTGTGAGATAATCTAACACTGGAAATAAAGAACATTTGTGGGTGAGAAACACTGGGGTGAGCACATCCTGATAATAACAACAGTATAAACCAGATACGACATGACAACAACCTTGGGTGAAAGATACAACATAATATATACATGACTGTGACAACCAGTCGGTGTGTGACGCGACAGCAGATATCATAGAAAGCAAAACTATCTATTCGCTAGCTTGGACATCTGTCATAGAGAGTATCAGATCTTTTAGCGACATACTTCAAGTCGAGTCTGGTGAGTCCAATGCCAGAATCCCATGGCTTGTTTCAATGCCTGCCTTTAAAAAAAAAATTATTTCCCTCTGCATGCATTTTCCACCAATGTCTGACTGAGATAAGCGCTGAAGATCTCAAACTCTCTAAAAACTCAAATCAGATATTGAGACAAACAACCCAATAAAGACTGACTAGCTAATGTAATATAATGTACATGTGAATTCATACAGCGCTCAACTTCCATTCTGGAGAGCTCAGCGGCGCTAATCTGACTTGAATTCAAAAGTAACTGATTTTTTTCTACACGTTTTGATATTCGTACAACCAAAAATGTTTTCAGAACCACTTACAGACCTGCTACACACTTGAAAAGTGATTAATTATACTGATAAAAAAGTCGAATTTGGAGGGGAAAATATGTGACTCCTTCACAAGTTGCGCTTGTATTTAAATAAAAACAATTTTTTTAACAATAATAATTATTTAAGCTCAGTATTTGTGTTTGAAACATCATTAGCACAATTCACAGTAATAGAGTAGGGAAAAAATGCAATAGAAAAAAATAAAAGGTTTGAAACTTAAATTTGAAATTCTAAAATCTGTATTCCGTGAAAAAAATTCAGAAAAAGGTCCAAAAGTCTGAAAAAATAGGTATGGTACAAAAAACAATCCGAAGAAAGTCGTCCGAAATTGGCAAAAATATGTGTTGGTTACAAATTAAATCTGTATGGATGGCACGTCTGCTCTTAACACAAGGTTTCCTTGTGATAGGATTCCTGGTATAACTAACATATTTGTTGTCAACGCTCGATTTTATTCGTTCTCCTTTGTGAACAGTAAAAAACTCCCTATCTGAAAATCAATCTGATACATCAGGGACACGGCTCTAATCCCAGCAATTATATTTTATCAGTTTCCCCGAGCATCAGAATTTGGTAAACGTGTAGTTTAGGTATATTTATGATTTCAGACCTATAGTGTCGTAATCTTTCATTTATTTACGGTCAAGTAATCGTTTGTGTTATTTTCTATTTACCCATAACGCATAAACCCACGCCTTAACCCGAAACCCAATTACTGCGGTCCTTTGATACTGAATACGACTATGCCCATCTGATAGTCCAAAACATTAAACACATACCTAAACCACACGTTTACCCGAAATTGATGCCATGATAAAGATACTTGATCACTGCATAGAAAAGGAACAGACTTTCTCAAGCTTTGTGATAAACTGTAAGCAAACGAATTCTTACCATAGCTATAATAAAGAAGCACAGTAATATCATTTTTAAGAATCCCATCAAATTTTAACCTTTGACCCCAAAAGACTTACTTTGAGAGTGTGTTGAAGCTGACGGGGGAGGTCGGGTGGTCGTCAAAGAAAGGGTCCTCTTCTATATCGCTGCCGTCCCCAGCCCCGATATCACCCACATGCTTCTCTAAGCCGTTGCGTGCCTTGGCTTGCACAAATGTGTTGGTGGAGAGAGGGGGAGATGAGGATGGCAAAGGTGGTGGCTGATGGGAGTTCTGAAGGGGGGGGGGGGGGCCG
>JARFNW010137844.1:0-10684 GCA_031763155.1 Dirona albolineata | reverse complement strand
TCTCTCTCTCTCTCTCTCTCTCTCTCTCTCTCTCTCTCTCTCTCTCTCTCTCTCTCTCTCTCTCTCTCTATCTTTCTGTGTTTATATATCTCTCACTCTGGCCCTTGCTCTATCTATCAATAGTGTATGTAGTATGTATCTAGATATCTATTTATCTGTCTATCTATCTACCATCTAACTGTCTGTCTATGTATCCATATGTCTCTATCTATCTATCTATCTGTCTATCTATCTATCTATCGGTCTATCTATCTATATATCTATCTATCTATCTATCTATCTGTCTATATATCTATCTATATATCTATCTATCTATCTGTCGGCTTGTCCGTAGCACTTTTCAAATGCCATTTTCATCATCAGAATGAGTGTATCAGTCGCTGTGCGTTTGCTTTCAGTAGTATCTAATTAGATAGTAGTTTATTTGTTGGACCAGCTGACATAATTCTTTTGAATCCTCATTATTATATTGTATATTTAATTTAACGCATAGTGCAGTGATTTTGACAGTAGTGTGCTTACTACTCATTTTCATTATATTTGATTCGTAGATACTCTAATACTTCACCATTGAATGTGTTTTCTCTCACTTTTTAGATGTGCTTCAATAGATGATACATATTATCAATACTGAAACCTAATTTGCTTTTATCTCTTCAATTTTCTTTGTTTAGAAATTCAAATGTGCTTAAAAAGTAGGACAATTTCTTTTGGATGCACTACTTAAAACATATTATTGTAAAATAACATAGTCACCCTTTGATTCACATATTTTGGAGGACAGGTAGTTCAGTTCAGGTAGAGTGTCTGGTCAGTCACGCAGGTAACCCAAGCAGAAATTGTTATTGTCCTCGCCATGTCCATCCAGCAGGAAAATGTGTACCTAGCTAAGTCTATTCAGATCTGGCGGAAGTATAGTTGTCGTGGAAAGCAATGGCAAACTACCATGTTATTATTATTATTATTATTATTATTATTATTATTATTATTATTATTATTATTATTATTATTATTATTATTATTATTATGCCATATTCCTTATATTATTCTCTACGCTCAGTAGTATCGGGACTTGGCTTTCGAAAAAGGTAGAATAAATGTGTTAAACTGAAGTGATTCCCTCTGAGTGGTATGCTCAATGAAATCAGGCGTATTCGTATGAAACGTTATTTGTTTGATTTTTAAAGCATACATTGGCTTTTGCATATTTGTGTGGAATACGTATACTATGGTTTTGTACTTGCATTTGTATTCTCAAACTCGCTTTAAAAGGCTTAACTTTAACCAGCTATTGATAGCTTTTATGGCGGAACAAAATTGATTCATATTATGATTTAAGACTCTATGTGTTTCAAAAGGCGCAGGGCACCTTCTAGAGAGGAAATGATTAACTATTTCAATGCCACAAGCCGCTTCTAATGTGTTATTGAGACACCCCCCTCCCCCCGCCTTTCCCCCTTTTTTAGAAACATGATTAACTACTAGAATTTGGCAGTCAAAAAAATTAATTGGTCGGGACCAACAGGTCAGGCCAACCAATTACATAAACAACATAATGTAGAGGTTCAAAAAAAAAAGTTTAAGTGTGCACCGTTTCATTTTGAAACAGGCCCATGCACTTTATCTGAGCATTGCCTTTTGATTAAGATAATATCCTATTTTACTGTAATGCATTATGGTAAATATTGAGTTTTTTTCAGATGGTACCACGGCTTAGCTTTTCGTATTAATCCAATTGCTATCATCCACAGCTGGCCTCATTAAGTCTAAGACCACACGGACGACGGAGCAAGGTCATCTCCACCTCTAGAAGTCCAAAAGTGTCTGTTACTCTCAGGGGGAGTAACTCACTGAAACTGTCCAACTTATCGCCCTTGCCGGGGTCCAACCAGAACTCTTCTCGCCTTTCCAGTGTAACCTTATTTGCACCAAAGAAATGAATAGACACGATTTACGTCTTCTATCTACCAGCCTACCACGATCAGCATTACTTCATTTTACTGGAGAAATGAATACTCACTCAGTTTTAGTCCCTTCAGTCTGTGATAAATTTGTAATTAATTTCGTGCCTATTATCGATCGTTAATATTGATATGATATAATCCTGTGTAAATAATGTGTTACTTATTCAAATTGATATAATATTGTGTTTCATTGTTGATCTGTTGCTGCCAAGATGCATACACGTACTTTATTATAGACTTGATCTAACGTCGTAAAAGCTCCCATTTTGTTAAGTGATTTTAACATTAGCTAAGTTAACCTTTCCGACATAAATAATAATTAAAAAATTTGAATTCCTTTAATGAAAGATCACATTTTGCGTCTCTTTATGACACAATTTAATTGCACGAAATGTTATTTTTATGAGGTAGTGAGTTTACGACTTTCCAAACAGTGCCGTTAGTAAGATTGACATCAATACATAATGATTTCATGCGTTACATTTTGATCCATTCCACCAAACGTCTTTACTACAACGAGTCACTAATAAAATACTATCATAATCTTTCTCTTTTTTCCAAACCGATTCCTAGCCTATTCATAAAATATCCAATACATGTTCATGAATCTTCGTGTGTTATTTTATCATCTTACACAATCTAGATGACAACCTAATAGTACTATTAAAAATGGCATTGCACCGCTTATTATCTGCTCAAGAAAAAAAAGATAGCTTTCTTCTACTGCTTGTGTTGCTAATAATTGTGATAACAAGCAATGAAGACAAGCGTATTTTACCCTCATGTGTTTCACAGTAGGGCTCAGTGGCAGCTGGTTTTACTTAAATTACCTTTGTTAACGTTATCAGTTGACACCCTATCATTTTACGAACACTTTTCGACTGACGAAATGGGGGAGTTAGAGAGACACTTTCAAAAACACGATATGTTACTAAAAGCAGCGCTACTTAAAACGTGAAACAGAGACAAATGGATGCCAAGATCTCAGCTAAGATAAGTAGTTATAGTTGGATTAAAATTGAAATCAGTTATGCCCTTTTTTGTATGAGCCACACTGAGAGATCATATTCTAATTTGTCTTTTGAACATGAATTGTTTTGCTCATCTGTCTGTGCCTGTGGTGCGTCCATATTACGCCAGTATCTATTCCTGGTGTGGAAATAAAGAGATCACAGTCCGTACTACCAAGTGTTGTTGTTTGTTGTTTATTTTTTGGGGGGTGTTTTTTTGTGTGTTTTTTTGTTATTGTTTGAATATCTAACCGATTGCTTTATTGATTTGGCAATTATTGATTGATTGAAAAGTTTAATTGAAACTATATTTGATTTAATGATAGGCTCATTGGTGGATTGATTGGTTAATTGGCCAGAATATATGATGATGATAAAAATGTGATTTAAGCAATTATATTCCCACTCGTTAGATTTCAAAGACAAAGGCACAGAGAGACTCTATCATTTGATGTTTATCAATCATGAACCCCATTGCATATTGATGTATAGGTGTTGTTGCTGGTCAGCGCAATCTGTGTTGACACATGTGTAGTATTATCATTGACAGTTGATCAGATATTTCCTGGAGATAGTGTTGGTTCATCACAATATTTGCTTTGGTCTGACCATAATATAGGGATGAGGATGAAAATACAAGACATATGCCTTGATAATGTCAATGTTGCACTGGTAGCACGATCTTCGTTTTTGAACTCGACACTTGGGAATAAAAGACGAGCACGTCAACATGATATATATTTGGGGATGGCCGACAACAAAATCCCCAAAAAACCCAACAAAACAACCATATAACAAAGTTTCAAATCTTTAAGCAGATACTCCACCAAACACTGGCAACCCAACACAAAGCCTGAATATGATTGTAATGGATTGGCGATTGAAATGAGCAGGTGATCAGCCCACTGTGTTGAAAAGAACAAAACTCAAAGAGCAACACTTTTCATTCCCCCCCTCCCTCGCCCGAACAACACGTTACATTGCCCACCTCCCTCCACACATTTTCCAGTAACGAGAATATCGTGTAGGGGAGCCATAGGCGTGACCCTGATATTCTGTTCTCTTTGAATTTAGTATTTGCTTTCTTGGATATAATTGTCATTATACAATAATGCATTTGAACATCATCAAATTATAAGGGAAAATAATTCGACTCAACCCTTTGCACGTAAGTTCTAGCACGTCAATCAATAGGATTTAATTGCTTGACATTTCACCTCATTCAAATAGTACTGACATGTGAAAACAGCATAATATTATGCATAGCAAAAACAATTGAATGAATTCAAAATCGAAAATAACCAGAGTAAAAGACAGACAGAATGCAGCAAAGTATAATTTTATTTTACTGAAATAGATATAGTTTACTAACTGCAGGTTTTTATTTTTCAAAAAAATAAATTGATTCTAAAAATAAATATATACTTTTGTAACTTGTATTGAGGATTTTCTGTGGTGTTCCTTAGTATGACTTTTTGTGTATAATTTGATATTCTTTTGTAGTCATTTTTTTAAATTTTGAACCAAAACAATATTTGATTTCTGAGTTTCACTTCAAGCAGAAAAGGCGACAAATATTCGACTATCCACTGAAAAGCGTTGGTTATCTCCAAGGTCGTTAGATTATTTTTAGAATTGATATAAAAAAATGACGGTAATGGTATCACTGTTTTAAAATGACATTGTTAATTGTCTTGACTTGATAATTATGACTGTTTGTTGATTGTGAAAGCGACTTTAATTCCCCAAATAGCTAGATTGCGTAAAGGTGCTACAAACAACTTGGTAAATAAATCACACAATGTCGACACTTTGGCCAAAGAAAAAATGGCAAATTTGGGAAATCAAAATGATGGTAGGAATTGTATTTGACAAATCATTATAAGAAATCATATCTGACGGTTACATTGAAAAGAAACTAAAGAAAAGGAATTTGAGATTTCAGAGATGAGCTCATGACGACAATGTCTTACCCACCTAATAAAAAGAATGCCAAAAAGGGAAAAGAAAACAACTAATGATTACAAGAACGTAAGATGGAGATTGGGAACCCAGAAATGGGTTTGTAATAGTTGGCTGTTTTAATTTAATTGTTTTGTTAAAAAAAAAATATTTAAGTTTACTTTGTTGGCATTCCTTTTATTAGTTTCACTACCTTCTGGCAACCCTCATTACTTTGTATCCACCCAATAATAACTAAGCATTTTGTTCGTCTTGGAAACAATGTATTTTAATCCTTCGATATAATAATATGTTATAATAATAATATGATGAAAACCCTGTGCCTACGCGTAGACAAACTCAATAGGTCTGACCTGTTCTGTTGTAAATTTGATTCCATGTGGTAATGGTAGATAATAAAATCATAAAAGGGCAATGTTTATATATTACAGTGTTTGTTTTTTTGTGGGGGTTGGTTGGGTTGGCGATAAATTATTATTACTCGAACGACTTTATTGGGCGGACATCGGGTTAGCGGTCGCGGCGGGGGCAGCTGACTTATCCGTGATGGGCTTTTCGCTTCCCCTGTCACGTGAATGATGCCGGTGGCCTTGATGGTGGTGGTGGTGGGAATGGTGCTTGTGGTAGTCCTTTTTGCCCTCCAGAGCCAAATCACACAGTTTAGGCTCTAGGGCGTTGGCGGATTCCATCCAGCGGCCTCGCATGATACGGTGGATGTCGGGACGAACGTTGAAGTCATGTATGAACAGCTTTAACACTAAGCTCTTCTCTTCGCTTGTTACCTTGTGGAATTAAAAACAAAAACAATGAGATTATTTCAACCTGTGAATAATGAAATAAAGCAACAAAAAAAAAAGAAAGAGAAAGTAGGGAAAAAGAAGGAAATTAAAAGGCAAAAGCCAAATCAGCTCTATATCAGATTCTGGTGACAAAATAAATTTTGGATTAATTTTCGCCCTCGTACCCCACGCCACCCACGAATCTGTCAAAATCTCCCAAAAAATATATTTATACATTTTACCGTTGTTTGCATAATAGAAAAAAAGAAGTACACTTTGTGCTTTCAAGGGTGATTTGCTTCCTGTACCAAACCAAACAAATTTTATTAGCACAGTGGGCTGATCCCCTGCTTGCCTAAAAATATTGATCCATAGATTTTCCAACTCTGTATCAGGCCATGTGTACTAGTGGGGCACAGACCTACACTTAACCTGGATACGTTTTAGCTTGGTCTGTGCATCGATGCCTTCTGGCTTATACAATGCCCTCGTCCAGACACAGAGCTGGACGTACACAGTTAAATTACGGTACTATAGGGAACATATAACAAACAAATAAACATAGCCTGCTACCCTGGCGAATACACAATGTAAAGTGTAGTATGCACCTGTACTCATCTTTATCGTTTTAATAATAAATAGTAAACGGCATGGGTTTATAGTCCAATATCCCCGTCCCTGTAGCCTTACAGACTTTACTTCAATTATTCTCAAGCAGGTCGTGTCAATAATCAACCTTCTCGATTCCATGGGGAGCATACTGTGGAGTTAGTAGCCTGTTAGGCTCATTATACTTAGAAGACATTGACAAAATCTTGCTCTGCCTGTAGCTGAGAAGTTCGTTGTGAAATTATTATTCTTGTATTCATAAATTATTCTATGATCTAAACAACATGGACACATTTAAGCATTGTTATCCACCATTGGTAGAATATTTGAATTAAATTTTGTATCAATTATAGAATTAACCACGTTAGTTGAACAGAAAAATTAATATAATATTTCCACGTATAGTGAAAACGGGCATGTATACGACATATGTGTCTATAATGAAAGGATGTTAAGTACATGCGCGCTTGCACTATAAATGCAAAGTGAAATATATTAATGTTCCTATTCAAAGTGGTTAATCAAGATCTTAAGGCAAGCAGGTGATCAGCCCACTTTGCAGCAGGCTATGTAATTCAAATTATTTTTCATCTCCCCTGGAGCATATAGTATATAGTACTTGCATTTTGACAAATACTTTCTCTGCTTGTAGCCGGGTAGTCATTCGCATCTGAGTGAAGTGAAGAAATCCTGCACAGGGCCTTTATCAAGGGCGTAACGTTGAGCATAGCGATGCCTAGATTCGAATTTGGTCCATCTAGACCACGTTATTTAAACTTGTATGTCATTTTCTAAAACAAGGTGTTAGGGAGCATAGTTTAAATTGTCATTACTTTGGTGCACTTTTGTGCACACTTTCTGTCAATATACCTTTATCCGTTTAGAAGCAGCAGTAACATAATAACAGAGATTGGTAATTCTAAATTTTTTATTTTTTATTTTTTATGCAGGTAGCCAAGATTATAAAACAATGGCATACCCCTAATAAATGACAGTATGTTGTTGACAAGATCAATTTTTACGATTTGTATGTTAATAATCATTAATAGCCACTTTATCCTCGTCTTATATTTTCCATTAATCATAGGCAATTTCATTAGTGTAACATTTTCAAGCACGAAGATGTAACATTTTAGAAAAGCAAACGTTATGTCAGTTAGTTGTCAAAAGATGTGAAGTATGATACAATCAATAGGAAGGCATGGAAATGATAATATGATGTCATGAAAAATATTTCATGTTAAAGATAACACCTGGGCAATCAATAACATAATATAAATCATCGATCTAGATGGCTTATATTGATTTAGATAAGTAATTCACCTTTTTGTATTTCTGCCATGGAAATTCCAACTTCTTCTGTTCCTCGAGGACTCCGCTGTTTCCACGACTCTCGTCGAAAGGCATCTTCCCAGTGATAAATATGTACAGAATGACTCCAATTGCCCACAAGTCTGCCTTTTTAGGATCGTAAGGCTGACCCATCAGGATTTCAGGTGCAGCATAAGACTTCGATCCACAGTATGTGCGACTCATGTCTGTTGTGCAATCTCCCTTTACGAAACCAAAATCACAGAGCTTCATATTGAAATTTTTATCAAGAAGTAAGTTTTCCAGTTTTAAGTCTCTGTGTGTTATGTTCAGATCGTGTAAATATCTCACTGCATTGCATAGCTGCCAAGTCCAACCTTTCGCCAGATTTTCCGAAAGAGCTCCGACTTTTTGAATGTATCTCAAAACATCCCCGTTTTCTGCATACTCAAGAATCATGTAAACACGACGACCATCGTCAAAAGCGTCAAACACTTTGATTATATTTGATTGCCGCAGTCCTGGCCATATATCGAGTTCACGCGGCAAAAACTTTGTTTGAAAATCCCTTGGAGCCTTATTCCTATCGACAATCTTCACAGCAACCAAGGATCTGGTTTTATTAAGAGATATAGCCAATTTTACTTTAGAGTAACTGCCATTCCCTAATGTCTTTCTCACCAGATATCCATTTTTTGCTAGAACTGCTCGATAAGTAGGTCTGTATGTGATGGACTCACTTCTTGAATTAGCCGACCGCTTGACTTCGATGGGTTCTACTTCCGCCTGTATAACCTGAAGCTCATCCTCAAGTCTGAGACGACGACCCCCTTCGTCGTCCATGGCAAGCTTTGCTCTTTTCGCTGGCAGCATAGATTTAACCGTGGTATTGGGCCAGCAGTATTTATCTCAAACATTAGAGTGTCATGGATGTTTTGTGCAACTAGATAGACGTTCAAAATAGTTTACACCGAATTGAACACCATCCAAAATAATCCAATTTCCGTCGTTTATTGTAAACAATCCTTTTGGGAAAAGAAAGAGATAGCTGTGCAAATAAGTGGTGACGTACGGTCTTCCTTTATGACGTGCAACACAAGTTGCACCCTATGTTTTGAAGAAGACTTTACAAAATGGAGTCGCCTAGCTCTGAGTTGAATATAGTGGACCAAATGCATTCTTTTTTTAATTTGATAGCGTTTTAAATCGATAATTTAAAAAATATGTCTGGGACCGCGGTAAAGGAATTTGCTACAAGTGATGATGAGGTATATTTAAAGAAACTAGGATATAGTATAGGAACGACTATAGGAGAGGGCTCTTATGCTAAAGTTAAAAGCGCGTACAGCGATAAAATGCAAAAGAGGGTGGCAATGAAAATAATCAACAGGCGGAGTGCCCCAAAGGATTTTAAAGAAAAGTTTTTGCCACGAGAACTGAAATGCATGAAAGCTGTAAACCATACCAATATCATAAAGTTATTTGAAATCATTGAATTCGAGCAAAAGGTAAATATAACTTTATTTTAACGTCCTTCATATCATCATCATGATCATGATGATCATCATCAACATCATCATAATTAGACGTCTATCATCATCACCGCCACCACCACCATCGGTCTACCGTAATAATTCATTGTGTCTCATCTCCTCGTCGTCCTCGTCCTCCATTTTTTCTATTCTTTTCTATCTTTGCTATTCTTTTCTTCTTGTTCTTGTTCTTGTTCTTGTTCTTGTTCTTGTTCTTGTTCTTGTTCTTGTTCTTCTTGTTCTTGTTCTTGTTCTTGTTCTTGTTCTTCTTCTTCTACTTCTACTTCTTCTTCTTCTTCTTCTTCTTCTTCTTCTTCTTCTTCTTCTTCTTCCTTTTCCTCTTCCTCTTCCTCTTTATTTTCTTCTTCTTCTTCTTCTTCTTCTTCTTCTTCTTCTTCTTCTTCTTCTTCTTCTTCTACTACTACTACTTCTTGTTCTTGTTCTTGTTCTTGTTCTTGTTCTTGTTGCTGTTGTTGTTATTGTTGTTCTTTTTTTTCTTCTTCTTCTTCTTCTTTTTCTTCTTCTTCTTCTTCTTCTTCATCTTCTTCTTCTTCATTCTTCTTCTCTTTCTTCCTCCTCCTCCTCCTCCTCCTCGTCCTCCTCCTCATCCTCCTCCTCCTACTCCTCCTCCTCCTCCTCGTCTTCTTCCTCTTCTTCTTCTTCTTCTTCTTCTTCTTCTTCTTCTTCTTATCTCATCCTCATCATTGACATTGCTTCGATAAGGATTATCTGACGCTTATCAATATATTTTTTAGAAAGACATTAGTATGAATGGATGGGATACGTAATGCTAAGTATGGGCTTAGAGACTTTATGAGCTTAACCACGGGACCTCCGCTACCCCCGGGAGGAGGGGGAGGAAGTGGCATTGTTAAGGTAAGGAATAAGGTAAGGAATAAATGGAGCTGTAGTGGTTAACAAACTAGCATTGGGACGCCGAAGCCGTTTGTTCAAATTCCTTGATATGAAAGATTCTATCACCCAGGATCTGAGACAGGTAATGACCAGTAATTCATAATCTAATTGTAACTAACTCTATCTTACTTATTATACACAATCATTACCATCATGACCACCACCACCAACAACAACCACCATCACAACCACCACTACTTGTTTTTGGTTTCTTACTTCTTCTCGCGCTTGTTCTTGTTTTGTTCTTGTTCTTTTTGTTCTCGTTCTTACTGTTCTTCGTCTTCTTGATCTTCTTTATATTCATCGTCCTTCGTTTCCATCTTCTTCTTTTTCTTCTTCCTTTTCTACTTATCCTTCTCGTACTCCACATGTTCATCCTTTTCCTCCACATTCTCCTCCCCCTTCTCCTCCTCCACATTCTCCTCCCCCTTCTCCTCCTCCCCCTTCTCCTCCTCCCCCTTCTCCTCCCCGTTCTCCTCCTCCCCCTTCTCCTCCTCCCCCTTCTCCTCCCCGTTCTCCTCCTCCCCCTTCTCCTCCTTCCCCTTCTCCTCCTCCCCCTTCGCCTCCCCCTTCTCCTCCTCCCCCTTCTCCTCCTCCCCCTT
>JARFNW010137833.1:0-10688 GCA_031763155.1 Dirona albolineata | reverse complement strand
GAAGTTTTCACTCGAACGAGTTGTAAAACTAATTTCGTTCCATAAGATGGGTGCTGATATGCTAAAAGATTTATTTTAAAAATTAGAATTACATCGTTTAATACACATTAACAGGGCATCTGATGATCTCAGCGAGCGGCCTGGTCATTCTGCTTGTCGTTCATGGAAAACAATTTGGTATTTGAGAGTGCTTATAGAGAAAAAACTTGGTAGATTAAGTGTTAATAAGCATATTTATTCACTTCTCCTTCATTTCATAATTGATGATCTCAACAGACTGAAAATTGAATAATCAAGATGCCAAGTGCTGGGGCTCTACCAGCCCCATTTATCACCCCCATCCATCGGAATTGTTATGGGATTCAACTACCTGTCAATAAAATTGACACATCAACACTGATCGAGATAAGCACAGGTTAGTCTGGGTTTTTTACAAACAATATAATAATAATCTTTCGACTTTCGTGGTGGAACATCATCAGCATCATCAATTTTCAAACGCAAATTCTTCTCGCAGCAGTGAAACACGCCTGACCACCACCACCATCACCCACAGTCGCGTTTATCTTCAAAGTAATGAAGCTGCGACTTAATCGATTGGATTGGATTGGATTGGAACTGTTTCGAAATTTACCTTTAAATTTCATATAACTAGACTAGATTAATTTGATCACTCTTGTGGGATTCATTTTCATAAAACAAAGCAATTGTTTCAAGAGCATTGCAATAGCAAACCAACTTCTTCAGTATTGAGTAACTTCTGTTCTTATACAACAAGGCAACCAGTCATTGCTTACAATGATCATACAACCAACAGCATATATATTATGATATTAATGATAATAATAATGATAATAATAATGATAATAATAATAATGATAATAATAATAAGAATGATAATAATAATAATAATAATAATAATAATAATAATAATAATAATAATAATAATGATAATAATACTTTATTTTCATCCCATCAGGGAAACTCTTTTTACAGACGTGTATAAAAATTACGATATCTTGTGTATTATACGCATAAGATATGGAACATCACAATATATAGATGAATAAAAATAAATTAATGATATATGTAAATATACATATTTTCAAGGTATATTATATCATATTAAATATCTATCAGAAAGACGATTAATGTGGGTTAATTTAATAGTCTAGTGCCATACAGTAAAAAAGATTTAAAATGTCTCTCGCTCCTTGTACTACGTTCAGATATTTTAATCTGGCTGTTTAGGGGATGAGTAAGGTCATTCATAATTGAGGAAATCTTATTCAATGTACATTCATAAAGTATTTAATCGAAATTTCTAACATGATGCATTTTTACGACACCGTTTGATCATTCTATAAAATTTCACCACATCCCTATGCATACAATTGCCTCCCCATGCGGAGCAAAAAGCCAGAATACTTTCCATTGTTGCTCTATAAAATATCACATCTAATGACATGAAGAATCACCTCTGATTGATTTGAATTGTTGATTTTTTAATCATTCCACATTTAATATCTGTAACAAAGACTTTTTTTTATTATTTTCATATATTGTTAGCTTCACAAATAAAAGTTTATTACGACATGACGAGTGGTTAGAAATTTTATGTGATTCAATATTTGAATATGAGATTGCAGCTCTTAAAATTTTGTATGCATCTTCAACTTCAAATTCAAGTCATGTGTACTGATAAAGTGAAATAATTACGTCCTCCAGACCAAGTCTATTAATTTACTGTTCCGATCATATAGAGTTGCCTGCGTTTTGTCAGCAGATTTACAAATGATAAATCTAGATTATATGACATTATTGAAAGTAACAAATCATATATATATATATATATACTTTTGTTTCCGTTCGTTTTGAAGGAAAAAGCAGTAAAAAGGTTTTCCTGAGTCAAGCGTATATTTTGCCAACTTTTGAATTGATCCATATTTTGTATGCCACTTATGAAAGGCTACCCATTACTTAGTGGTTGAGTCATCCTCCTTTGTTTTAAAAGGTTTGGGTTCAAACCCGGTGAAACCATGGGTTTTTTTCTCTTAAACTTAATCCTACTTTGCAGCGCTGCCCAGCGGGTGATGCCTGGGTTATTCTGGCCTAATGACCTCAGAGACAAATTTCCCCCTGGGATGAATAAAGGGAATTTTTTTATTTTTTTTAAATCACCGATTGATTGGGCTGTAGCTTTAGTTATGTGCTGTGTCATTTTTATTTTGTTGTAATTGAATTTCTATTAAATGACTTATCATATTATATATAAGGTTTAATAGGAATGTATCCTTTGTGTTTCTATAAAAATTATTGCATGAATAGTCATGCAAAAAAAAATTAATTAATCGTAGCAACAAACAACATTGACACATTTGAAACCATTGAACATGGAATCTAGTGGTAATCATAACGAATAGCAATCAATTCCTTATCAATCATCACCTTGAATCTATCCAACCAGGAAGCATTTTTAGTTTCAAACTTTTTAAGATTTGATTGATAAAGGCATTTTGCCTGGTTTTGTATCTGTGTTTTACAAAGTTAGCAATTCCATTGGTGACATACTTCACTAATTGAAATGTTGATCATTTCTCACCCAGATGTCCCCAACTGTAAATTATATTTTACAACCAATGGCAGCAAACCCATGCCTTTTGGAAGGAAGATTGGGGGAAAGGAAGTGACATTTAAGTATTTCGCCCCCTTCACGCTCAAGAATGGAAATAGAACACTTAAAGCTGTCGCTGTCTCTAGGTAAGTTTTTGTCTCCAATTAGTACAGTATTCGCAATTTAGGAATTCGAAAAAAAGATGCAGTAGTACCCCTCAATTAAGACCGCCCAAATTTCAAAGGAAAAAGGTCTTAATTGAGGGGTGGTCTTAACTCCTTAAATGTGTAGCAACGCACACTGCATTGATGCCGCTTTTCCTCAACTGTGTAACAACGCAGGCTGCGTTGTTTACACACATTTTGCATTTCGTTCCCATTTATGGTAAAATGATAGCCCCTCCACCTCTACCATGGAAGGATCCAGTATCATGAGCTTCAATGCTGAAGGAATCTCACCAACAAAGGTAGAAATTTTATCCAACCTCAAGGCTGACATTCTTTGTCTCTAAGAGACACACAAGGACCTGATATCTGGTATACCAGGCATGCACCTGATCATTCAACATGGCAATTCTGTTCATGAAAGTGCCATATATGCACGCGATAAGTCCACCGTAATAAGCAGCTAAAACATGTCATTAAATGGCATGTAGGTCTTGAAATTGGAAAGTAAGACACCTCAACATAATTTCTGTGTACAAGCCACCACCAACCCCATTTTTGTGGCCCCAAATTGACTTCCATAACCTAAAACCCTTAGTTGTAATAGGTGTTTTCAACAGCCACAGTACCGACCACATTTGGTAAAAAGTCATAAGTATAGAACAATTAAAAATCAACTGATGAAATAAAGGATAAATACAATTTCTAAAAACATTGTCAGCAATCGAAAATTATTATATGTTACATGGTGTTTGCAAGCGAAACATGATCATGATAAATATTTTATAAAAAGGTGGGTTTTTAAATGACTTTTAAAACAACCTATAGAGTTTATATACATTTAAGAGTGTCGGGAAGGTCATTCCAAACTTTTGGGGCTGCAAAGTAAAAGGATCGCTCAACATAATTTTTAAGATTCATCCTAGGTTGGATAAGTAATTTGAAATTAATGGAACTTAAGTTTCTTTGTGATTTATACATTGATAAAATACTTTTTTAATATACAGGTGCCTCGTTGTTTCTTCTTTAATGAGTTGATGGCATAAGTAAGACAATAAAATTAAATGCGTGTCTGGATATGTAACCAATGAAGAGATGTCTAAGGCTAAGGGAAGGTGTTATGTGATCTCTGAAAGGGGTCCTATAAATAATATGGGCTGCAGTGTTTTTAATATGTTGTAAATGTAAAATCTTTTTAGCCGTAACCGTAAAATTGCAATAATCCAAGTGGGATAGTGAAAGCGCTTGCGACTTTCTTGGCAGCAGACAAAGAGAGAAACAGTCGTATGAGACAAAGTTTGCAAATTTCAAAATAGAGTGTTTTAGTTTGTTCACCTTATCGTGGTGGAGCGGTTTGTGTGTTCTCATGATTTAGAAGGCTATATCAAAAAGGTGCAACCATATTGGACAGGCTTCTAATGAAGATCCAGACAAAGAGGTCACAAGGGCCTGATAAGGGGCATTGAGGTGGCAGCCCCACCACTTATCTATGGCTACTGAGGGGTAATTGCCTGCATACCCAAAATGAAACAAATTCAAAGATTGACCACACGGTATCGACCCACGCACGCCCACCGATTACATTTTTTGGAACTTGGAATGTAAGATCAATAAATGGAAAAGAATTTGAACTAGTTGAAGAAGTTAGGCAATATAAAATAGATATATTAGGTGTAGCAGAAACAAAGAGGAAAGGTCAGGGAGTAGATAGTCTAGGTAGTCACACCCTCATATACTCTGGTGTTAATACAAATGAAAGAGCTAGGGCAGGAGTAACATTATTACTAACTAATAATATTTATAAAGCTGTGATGACTTTGAGGAAATAACAATGACGAAGCTAAGACAGGCAATAAAGAAAATGAAAGTAGGAAAAGCCCCAGGCACAGATGGATTATATTCAGAAAAAACAGTAAATCAAAGTGCAGAGGCAGATAGATTACTGCTCTCAAACTATGTAGATTAGAATATAAAAAGAAAGTAACACAACAGATTGGAATATGAGTACAATAATCCCAATACACAAAAATTTATTCACAACTCAATGTGAAAAGCACAGAGGCATCTCACTTTTAAGTGTACCAGGAAAAGCATATTCGCTAGTGCTAGGATATTAGAAAGTAGGCTAAGGCATAAAGTAGAAGATAAACTCATAGTCATAGAATACCAAAGTGGATTTAGACCAGGAAGAAATGTACAAGACCACATTTACACATTGAGCCAAATCAGTGAAGCAACTTATAGGTATAACAAGACAGTACATTTGGATACATTAATTATTCGGCCAGCATGCATAAACTCACTCAGAATATGAGCCAAGGACCTGACGTCGAATTAGGTTTGCTTTAACATTGGAAGACATATCAACATCTCCCCTTCATAATTTAATTTGTGATGATTTAACCAGTGGGTAACAGCCATGGCACCATTCTGTTTCCACCACTGTGTTACTAGGTACTACTGTACAAGCTCACAGCCTAGCAGGCTGTATTATTCAATATCCTTCTCCTCCTATGTGGAGCACACTCAGTAGAGCATCCAGTTAGGCTTGTAATACTAATAATACCAATATACTGACAATATTGTTCTCTGCCTGTAGCTGGGTTCGCATTCTCACCTGAGTCGAGTGAAGGAAAAAATGTGTAAAGTTTCTTTCCCAAGGACTCAACATCTGTAGCTTGTAAAAGGAGTCGTACCCGGGACCTCTTGAATCGTGTAGCCAATCATGTAGCCACTTTGCCACAAACGTTACTTTTAAACGTAATAATATTAATTTGTTCCAGCTATTTACAAGTATTGAATGATTCTTACCTAGAATGTAGGTATTTGGGTCAAACTTGTCCCGAGGTGAACATGTTGTAGGAATCAACCAAGTCAGGACTGCACTTTTCTCGTTATACTGGTCGGACAAAAAGCCTCGAAGCTGTGCGTAATATATGTCTCCATCATGGTCTAACACAGACACCACATCCCCGACTTGAAAGTACTGGTCCTGGAATTATAATGAAGTAATCAGAAGGTGATGAAAGCTTTCATTTTTTATTTACAAGTGACCTGATATTCTTAGCTATTTATAATTGATAACAAACAATCATATATGGTGAAAAGCAACAACCAAAAAAAATAAAGATAAATGAGATTGATAATTTTACATAAATCGATTTTTTTAAACTTACGTTGTGGAACACACTCTCCCCTGTAACAACAGTGGCAACTGATGGTGGTGCCTTCAATGGAGGCTGGAAAACAAAGGCGGGAATAAATTTAAAAAATTAATAGGTAATAATAATAAATAGATCAATATCAATAAAAATAAACAGACAGTTTTTAACTTTAAAATTTCTTTTTCATAAATTTGAAAACATTCTGTTAGCAATATTTATATAGGCTAGGGCTATTCGTACAATCGGACGAATATCCCTAAGCACTATTGGTCCGTATGGATGATTAGCGCCGAGCACTGTTCGTATGGACAGGCGATTACTGCGATAATCACAGAGCGCTAGAGCTAGATTTTGGTCATAGAAACAAGGATTCGCAGATCACGGCTCTTTTTGGTTTTAGCGCCTTGCAAACTCAATTTAGTTCGCTACCGGTTAAGGTTTGATCAGAATGTGACACAATACTGTATCATACACTGATTCAGTTTGCTAGGACAACTCTTCCGGTGCTACAAGATTTGGTGAATCAACACTGAATCGTTCACTTTCTTCAATTATGGTCTGCAGTGAGTAGTAGACTATATCGGAAATCACACACTCTAACCTATCGCAAAACTTTTCATCATCACGAACTATGAGCTGTGATAATTGCGTTCCTTCGTTCAATCCGAGGTTCGCGTTGCACGCTATAACTCTCTATTAACTATTCGTACGTACGGACCATTAGTGCCGAGCGCTGTTCTTCTTAGAAAAAATAGTGGTATTTATAATATAAGCATATCATTAGTGACAAATTACAATTTATTTTATGCAATTTGTCACTAATAGAAGCTTGTATTATACATACCACTATTTTTTTACCTTTTACTGACTTCCATCAGCCTCACCACGTTAATTTTGTTCTTCTTACTACAGATGATGAGCGCTGTCCATACAATTGTAGTAGTGGTAGTTTTGTTGATAGCAGTTTAATAACGCTCGGTAATATTAATAGTAATAGGGTGGGGCTATTTGTAATTACATACAAAGAGAGGGCTGGGGCTATTCATACTCATGGGCGAGGAAATAAAGAAGTCGATAATATCGTTTTGTTTGATTTTTTGAACTTCTTTTTTAGCCTTACACTTATTCTGCACTTACATATTACTTTGTACCATCATTCATATTCAGGTTGGGTAATAGAACCCAGGCGGTCACCCGTCTATTCACTGGCCAGGATTGATGTGGCTTGTCAACACCAACAGTTGAGTCGTGCTCACTGCTCCGCCACTGACGCCCCAGCAATAACAATAACATAAGATCTGGCCTTACACTTACAAACATAGTCATAGCAATTGTTCATTTTGTGCCAGTCCAGTCAGCTCTTCTAAACTAATGAAATGTGTCTAGAACTACAGGAGCACAGATTGTTGCTGTGCCTATAATAACTATATGGCACCATGCTGTGGGACGCATAATAGTAGACGTCTATAATAGATACAACAACTCACTGGTGGGTTAGAAGCCGTTGTGCAGAGTTCCCAAGTCAAGTAGTCAACACTATATTTCTACAAGTGGTTCTGTGACTAAAAAGTCCCTATAAGAAACCATTGCAATTAACAGTCTTAATAACAATGAAGGAACAAAACAGTGAAGCAGTTTGACATTTCACTCAGCTAAAGATCAATTTATTGAATATGACAAATGTAATAATTAAGCATAGCATAGGTGAAAGTGAAAAATATAAATAAATTAAAACAATCAGCCAAACATCAAGCAATAAAAATTTCAGACATCCAATGGAGAACTGATCTTAACAGGCCATAATATTACAGTAACAATTCAAACAAATAATCCAACACATTATAGGTGATGAGCAGAAAAAGAAACCCTCTGTAGTAGAGTACTATTGAGTGCTCTGAGTAAGTGTGTGTGTGTGTGTGTGTGTGTGTGTGTATGTGTGTGTGTGTGTGTGTGTGTGTGCGTGCGTGCGCGCTCACACAGTTAAAAACTAGGTGAAATTTGTGTTCCATTGCACATTCGGTAGTGCACTTTAGTCAAAACTAAGCAGTTTATGTAAACACTGACCAGTCATGATCATATATACTAATATTATGAAAAAGAAAATAAAGCATGGATATGGAAAGTTTACAATTTACAGTAACAATTCAAACAACTAATCCAGCACATATACCAGGTGACGGGCTGAAAAAGAAATATTCGGTAGTGCACTTTAGACAAAACTAAGCAGTCGCATGAAAAAACTGAATAAATGTTTCTTTTTTTTTGGCGCACAATTCAACTTTTAACTAAAAAAGGGATTTTTTTTATTTTCCTGTGCAAGAAAAACAATGTGATCGTAATGCCTTTAGAATACCATATACCAATACCACATTGGTTCTGACTAATGAAGGTAGTGGGACTGAAAGGACGATAATACAATAATGCACTCCAACCTGACATTGTGAATAACTCCTCTTTACATGCCAAATCATCTGAGAGCACATCAGCACCCAAAGACAATGTCTCCTTCAGATCCTCTGGACCGTATGAAATAATGTTGTTAACCTTTTCCACAACACCTGACAAAAATTAAATTTGACTCCTATTTAATAGACAACAAAGGAAAAGGAACTAAACCTGTAGCCTTCCTTTTGGACCGAGCAACATTGGGCCGGTTCTTTGGTCGACCTTTGACACGTACAGGTTTCAGGACAACATCACTGAAATGAGTGGAAGGAACAACTGTCACAACATCGGATGTAACAGAACAAGAGGCAACTGGGGCAACATCGGATGTAACAGAACAAGAGGCAACTGGGGCAACATCGGATGTAACAGAACAAGAGGCAACTGGCAGATCGGATGAAACAGAATTAGAAGAGGTAGCAGCAGGAAACCCAGTTTCAATGGAGGAGGATGTCCAAGAATCAAATAGAGAAGAGAGACAAATGAATTTTTTATCAAAATCTCTGCCCCATAAAAGAGACAAAAAGGAACACATTTTCTTGAATAGTGAAGTTGATTGATCAAATATTGCTTCTGATGTGTTAATCCTGGAACTAACAGATTAAGAAGAGGACTGAATTGTACCAGGAGGAGAAAGAGAGTTATGAACGACATGTCATGTGGTTTGAACCTATACCCATGTGGAAGAGGAACATATAAAGCTCGGACAGTCGAGACAGTATGAGGAAAATGTGTCTACATGGTAATGAAAAGTTCTTGAGAAAAAAACACAGGAGCACAGGGGTATCTGAGTGAGGGACGATATCAAAAGAGTACCTCTCCATTAGCATATATTGGTCAATGATAAGAGAGGCAGCAAAATAAGTCACATCATATCTAATGGAAGTAATAACACTGACTTCCACGATGAAACAGACCTAGTGCTAATCAGTCGCAAGTCTTTGAAGGAGCTAGAGTTAGCATTCTCCAAATCAAACTTTAAAAGACTGAAGAGCACAAGGTAATTGCAATGAGAGAGCCCCAATTTCTGAAAAGTCCTTGTCCACAAAGAAGCAGGATGTCTTTGTGAAGTCAAAGGAAGCCTTGAGGAATTCCAATGCCTTCATAATGATACGTTGCTCTTCTGAGGACAAGAATGTAGAACAGGCTGCCCTCTCCCATTGGCATCCACACACATAACAGTTAGTAGCAGATATTTAAATACATTTGCATTATACACAGCTGCGATATCTTAGTTTGTTGACGATGAGTCTACATGGTGGTCTGCTACTATTTTAGTGGGATCGAGCAGACAGCCAGCCAGCACTTGTCACCGATTTTCAGGTTTTACACAGTGAATGCATTGCCCATCCTAATCATTCTGAAGAATGCTAAGGGAAATTGCGGTAGGTTTCCAGATATGTGTTGCTCAATCGTTGTCATAGATTTGGGTTGGATGTGTGTGAGAGTCATTAGTGTGAACCTGACTTTAGGTTTCATCTAACTCATCAAATTAGTATTTCGTCAAATACGCCTTATCGATGATCTCTGAATTGTTAACGCATTCCTTTGTGTTGAAGACCAGAGTGTCAGTGGTTGTGGTAGGTTGTGAGGTTATTCTATGACAGGTGAGTATGTCATCAAGGACACTTGCGACTGGCCGAGACCCTCAGCGTTTGGGGCGGAATAAGTTAGATCTGACAATTTGTTCTCACTCTCCTTCTATTCTCTTACGAACTTTGTATTTTTCCTCTATACCCTTGTCGATGACAATTAATCAAGTCTAGAGAAAATGCTTTAGTTTTTCCAAATCCTGCTTTAGCTTCCAATTGCTCTCAATTGTTTGCAGTCCTTTCAAGTAATTTACAAAGTTCTTTAAGGGCAATAAGATGCCTCATAATATGACTGTGACCCATGATATGTGATCTATAAAGTTGGTTTTATAAATGTAGTGAAATATGTGCAATTAATTATTCACTTTAGTAAAACCACCACCAGTATTAGCATTATAGAGCAGCACAAGAAAAGAAACAAGTCTTATCTAAGTTGAAGTAGGGTTTTGTTTCTGCGATTTATAGACAACTCGGTAATAGAGGTGGTGTGTTCAAATCATACCAATGTATGCATGAAATTCTCACCAATGACAAAATAAAATGCAACCAGTATTGAATCGTACCACTCAGGAATTGTGGGGGAAATTGTTAAATAAATTGAAAATCCAGTCACTGTGTAATTATAACACCACTATGTGAGTGATAGAGAGAGAGAGAGAGAGAGAGAGAGAGAGAGAGAGAGAGAGAGAGAGAGAGAGAGAGAGAGAGA
>JARFNW010137811.1:0-10689 GCA_031763155.1 Dirona albolineata | reverse complement strand
GTAGAGTTGTAGTTGTGTGTTGCAAAAACTATTGGAGTTTGAGAGTACAATCTAACAAATGATATATTAGGTATATAAGATATGACCAGCAGCAATGTTGACTGCAGAGTTTGTATGGAGTGGTCAAGATGTTCGTCTTTGATGTCTGTGGTCAGGGTTACAGTATGTGAGGGGTGTGTGGGTTGCGAAGGGTTGGAATGACATCAAGTTATCAGTTGCTATTTTATTTCCACCCATTGTCAGTGTCAGTTGAGATGCGCATGAGATAACATCAGTCATGTTTGGTGTATTGTTTTATGTGATGAGATAGCTGTTTCAACTTTCACATCATTCAGAAATGTTGACTACAACTCAACAAAAATAGACCATTTTCTTTATAATTTAAAATCATATTTACCATAACTTGAAAAAAATCTTTATCATGTTTTTGTGTCTTGGTCATTTGAAATATAATTTTTTAATTAATCAGAAGTAAAGGCATGGAAATTGCGAGCAGAACTGTTGGATATTTTTTTTGCAGTATGATGAGGCAATGAAAAAAAAATGGAGGTTCCCCAGTGTATTCTTACAATACTGAGTGGAGTCTCCTCATAAAGTTATCACTCAGATTGAGGGAGGTACATTTGTAGAATTGAAAATCATTTAGCTTTTGAAGTCCTTTTACTCATTTTTTTCTCCAAAAAGACACTATTTTAAAGGAGAAACAAAGGCTACAATAAAAACAATCGTTATAATATTTCCTCTATTGATTGCTGTTGGAAAAGGGAAGTGATGACACGATTGCGGCCACCATTCCATTAGTAGATCTATACTGCGTGTAGCAGACCTGCCAATGATCCTTTGAAACCAAGAAAACAAATTCAGGTTTTAAGAAAATTTCCAGGATTTTAAATGAAAATCATAGGTTTTGAAGAGAAAAAAAAGTACATAGAGGGTAATCATTTTCTCTGAAAGTTTGTTTTATGTTTTCATGGAAATTTTTAATATAAAAAAAATAATTCATTTTTATTTTTTAATATAAAATTTCCGAAGTTTTCATTTTCTCTCATTGGCAGGCCTGGTGTAATAGTATAGCACCAACACACTTTGTAAATACTAATATTATTGTTCCAATTTCCGAGCAAGCGTGTTCATGATACACATTGATTGATTCTGGTTTTATTTATGTACACCGCTCTATAACTTTGATGTCGCAAATGTACCTCTGCTGTCTGTCTGTCTGTCTTTTTGTCTGTGGCCTGTCCTCTGCTGCTCATTACCGTTACATTTTCTGTGATATTTCCCGGTTCAAAGAATATTAAAAAAAATGAATGATATATTCAGTTGATGTGCCCAGACGCACTTCTACTAACTATAATGTTTTTTCCATGCTTTACTATAAATATATAATTGCTATTAATATCCTCTGCCAGATTGTGTTGCGATGCATGTAGGATGTACAATCAATGCTTTGTCTTGGAATGATGATGTGATGCTGTTTCATGTTGGCTTTAATTTCAACAAGGTGTTTCATTGATATTGATATTATATGTTTTCGGATCTTTTACTCCGCATTGATCCCCATGATTTCTAATACTTGGAATGTTCGTGTGCTTGTATTGGGTATGTGTAAAGATGGTAGACAAATATCAATAAAAAGGATAGCACTTGCTCTGTTGTTAAAGGTAGCTAAGATGTAGCCCTATTTGTGGAAAAAATGCTTCATATAAGAGAACATTTGCTGGTCACTGGTTACTACTAACATTCATTAAAGGTAAATGCCTTTTGACCAGGTCACCATTATGTTGCAATGGGTCTCAATCTTGTTTATGTCCTGTTTTTGGACTTTGTTGATTTTTTTTTCTCTTTCAAAATCTAGTCCCATTTTTCATACTTTGACCAAGTCCAAGTCAGCTTTGGAGTCTAATGTTTTTTGGGTTTTTTTCTTGTTCTTTTTCATATCCCGAACCAAACTCTATTGTGTTTTTCATCTTTAGGCTGTGGTTAGATTTTTATTTGGACTAGGATTTGAAACTAATGGAGTTTGTATCTTAAGGAAAATAAAGTGGTTTTGTTCAGATACAGATTCTTCTTTTTCAGCTTTTTATGTTATTGTGTGTAATGACTTCCTTCTCTATTCCTCTAATATTACAACTACCCTATATGCAGGTTTATTTCATTCTCTTCCCAGCAATAGACATGTTTGTGTTTATAGCCCATAGAAGTGTATGTTAAACGGAAAAGAACATGTCTAGAAAGTAACTGTCTTCATCTCTGATCCTAGTATTAATGCGCTAGATATCAGGATTAGTGTTTGCATTGTTAACCAAGAGAAATGTGCGAGTCCTTTTAAACTTGTTTTGTGTAACCAGATCCATCCTGTTGCTTCTATATATATATGATAAATATTATATATAGATATTGTTATGAATTATGTAATGTGTGACATATTATAATGGTGTTTGTGGTCAATGGTAACTTGGATGATTCCATGGGTCATGGAGTGATAGGCTGCATGGCATGCATTTTGGGAACAAACTCAGGTTTTGCACTTTCTTTTCAGCATTATTTATCATTTCAGGTTTTTCTATTTTCCAACTGTGTTTGAAGATGCTTGAGTCATTGAGCCGGTTCTCACCATCGCTTACTCTTATTGAGTGTCTATTGGAGTTTAAAAGTTTAAAAGGGCCTGGACAGCAACACCAATGTTCAGGACGTCTAAGATGTGATTTTAATGCCATTTTCATAGCCACATTGCAATCTGGGGAGAAAGGGAGATACTGCAAAACAAGAGCTGAGATTCTTGATTGTACTGTTGTAAATGGGTATTTCATTCAAGTAAAACATGTATTGTAGTCTTTTTAACAAGTGATTTCCCTGAATTCTGTAAAGAATCCTGTTGGTTTTTATTGATGGTTGGTTTTTTTCTTTCTAAAGTGTCAAAGTTAGGTGTAAATTTTATGAGACAGGAGTAACCAAAACTCAGACCTGCCCCCCATCCAGATTTAATCTATATTGAACAGATTTTTAAAACCCTTTTGCACATTTTTCACTGGATACATTATTTTTTTTCATCCAATTTTTTTCCCCTTTTCTTTAACTTATAATTGGACTTAAATGTTATAAACACCGAGACTGAACTACAAGTATAATAGAGCATGAATGAATGAAAGTTGTTTGGGGTTTTTTTTTAGCTTTGTTTTGTGAAAAAGATACAGATTTTTTCCTCTAAATTCTGATATTTTTTTTATCAGGATAAAACTAAGACAGAGTTTTCTTTGAACAGGTCTGGAAACTGTAGCAGGACGGTTGGCAGACAAATGAATTGGGAGGTCTCCCATTGTACCCCAAGATATGCAATACAACAATATAAGATATAATGAATAAGAAGAATATATTATTATGTTGTGAAATATCAGATATAATTTATTCAAGCTTGTGTTTTCCATCCCTTAAGTGAAAGAGGCTGCAATGGACACCCATGTTCTCTGTCAATCTTCTCTAACTTAAAGATGATTCTCAGATTTTCCCACCATTTTTATTTCTTTCTCCGATCCCTTATTTTTTGTTAATTTTACTCCTGTTGTTTCTGTGGGGCTTTTTTTCATGCCCCTGATCTACATACACTGACTTGTGTGGAAGCCATTATATATCGTGGCTGTAATTTCAAAACCGGCTATCTACAAATTGCCAAAGTTTACAGGAAAGACCAAAAAAATTAATGATTTAAACGCAGGCGGTTTATTTTTCATAAATTTTTTCAACACAAATGTTAACAAAAGGGAGTAGAATATGACTAGACCAATTATATATTAAAAATTACTAACCGTTTAGTCTGGAACACACATAGCCGGGATGGTTTTTTTTGCATGACATGAAAATGTAGATAGCCGGCTCAAATGCATGTGTCCGGATTTGACATAACAAACCTGCGCGCAACCGACGATATATATATATCTCTTTCATCATTCAAATTTGGTCACTCCTAAGCACACGAGAAGGCCTTTATGCAAATTTAGTATGGGACTAATTGTTATTCTTTTAAAACCACATTTCAATGGTGGTTGCTAAATCATAAAGACACTGACATAGGATAAATAAATTATAAATCCCCATGAAATTGATCTATCAACGGGAGTATGTTTGTCTGCTGTAAGATCCATTAGATGATATGCAGTTTGCCCATATGACCTTTTTAAAGCTATGGTTTGGAAATCTCATATTATTATCATTGTTGGATTAAATCAAAGAAATGTTATAGAGAGTATGAGAAAGGTTGTTGGGAAACAAAGGAAAATATGTTTAAAAAATGTCTTCAATTGACCAGTGGCATATGCTCAATTCAACAAGCATTTATAAAGCATACCAACATGCTGTCCTTGAAATCGTAGAATCTTGGATAACAGGGTATTGTTGCATTCTTTCTTTTTTTTCTTTTCTTTGTGTATCTACTTCGCATTTTCCTCAATCCCAGACTCTTTAAACAAATTGACAATATCTCTGGGCCAAGCGT
This sequence comes from Dirona albolineata, assembly GCA_031763155.1. Classification (NCBI taxonomy): domain Eukaryota; kingdom Metazoa; phylum Mollusca; class Gastropoda; order Nudibranchia; family Dironidae; genus Dirona; species Dirona albolineata. The sequence goes on along the minus strand of JARFNW010137811.1, from coordinate 6,197 downwards.
GTTTATATAAATACTTGCTGCGCTGTACTTGAGTGGCATCACAGGTTGTAGACTGCCTTTGTCTCCATTTTGTCTACACCAATGACTCTTTGCTATCATCACTTCTCATTTTGTCAATATATATTATTATTGTGTTATGCACCTCAAATTGATACCTCTGGCATGTCTGACTGGAGGATACTTTGACATTTCTGATGTGTGATTGGACGATATTCATAATTGGTTTACTGTCAATGCTGCTATGGTTATCTCAAGTTATGACTGTTGTTACCAAATAGAATATAACACTTGTTTTCTAATTATTATTTCCATTTCATCACTGCTCTTGTTTTTTGTGCTCTTATGATTGAGTATATTATTATTATTATTATTATTATTATTATTATTACTATTATTATTATTATTATTATTATTATTATTATTATACTCCTGTTCAAATGCATTGTAACTATTAATTTATTTTCACTTGCTCATTTTCTTTCCACTCACATGTAAATAAAAATGCATTACCACTAGTACTACAACACTTGATTGTGAGTCTTTATCTATCCATTACTCTTGTCTGAGCTGTCTTGAAAAATTAACTAACGAATGATGTTAAAAAACAAAAAACCTTTAAAAAAAACAAAAACATAAACAATCAATCTATGCTTCTTTATTTTTATAAAGCGCATGTATAGCTAATATGTTAATTAATCCTTAAAAAAGGAAGTATTGTATCTTTCCAGTTTTTTTCTTTGTTTTATACTTTCATTGTTGTATATATATATATAAATATATACATATTTTTTGTATTAAAATCAACAGACAGCAACAAGTAATTGTGTGATAATCTTGTTATGTGCATATATCGTGACCCTGAAAGCTTACATAGAATATTATCCTGAAAATAAATTCATACTGAAGTGTAGCAAGTATTGGTTTCCACTGTAGGATTTTGTTTATAATTCTTTTTTTTTATTCACGTCACATCCTTCATGCTGTCATTTGGAGGGTGCTTCCTTTTGTAGGATCCACCACCTCTTCTTTCTATTCTGTAAGCAACACCTGTTGTCTTTCAGGTTGTCCATTAAAATGTGTAAAAAATCGCCTTTGGTAAATAACAAAAGATAAGAGGGAAAAGATCACAAATTCATCTGTTAAAAACGTTCTTTTTAAATAGAAGTGAAGAAGTGTGCAGAGCACTGCATACGGTGGGTAGCTTCTTATTTTTTTATCCGCTTAAAAAAATGTCCATAGCAACTGGCCATTAATCAGTAGGTATCCCCTGACAGAAGTCAGTCAGATGTTATTGAAATAAAAAATAGCATGAAGCATTGCTGTTCTATATTGAATACTTTTTGGTCCATGTGATGCATCAGTTATGAGCGCTGCTGGTTCCGGTTCGAGAGTGCAGGATTTTCCTATGATGGAAAACCCATTCTCAATATGGCACACTTGGATTAAGCCTTTAAATTACCATACAGCTGCCAAATGCCATACCTGAAATTACCACTAAAAGGGAGATAACTCCATACAAATAAAAGTATTGCCAAAGGATAACTCAATACTGAAAGTGGAGCTGGAACTCTGGCCATTTGCGTGGATGTATAATCATCATCATCCAGAAGACCATAACACATGTGTATGTAGGGTAATGAATAATGGCAGAATAATTGTTAATGTAAGAGGAAGGTGGAGAAGAAAAAAACAACTCAACTCAAAAGGCATTCATGTCTATATTCATTTATTTTTCATTTGAAAACCCATAAAGAATTAAAACATTCATGACCCATTAAAATAAGCATAAATCTTATATACATATATATATTCATACCGCTTTGGCCAAAGATGACAAAAACATACAACTGAGTCAATAACAAATGAGCGATTCAACATTTTAACTGAGTAAAAACCATTGATGCCAAAATTATGAAATATATGTTACTGTCACCCAGTATACAATACTTTATGGAAACGGTTGTGTTTTATATCTGAAGCCAAGAAGTCGAAGATGGTGAATATAATATATATAAGTTGCGCTGGACAAGATTTATTCCCATCGAGTCTCTGGAAACTTGGAGTCATCTTTCATCATAGTTGCTAAATATCAATATCACAGACTGCGAAAAAACCTGATGAAAGAAAAAAAATACAGAAAAATGTTACAATTATTGACATTTTTCTTATGGGTCACATCATTAAAAAGAGAAGAAAAAAAAAAGAACCGTTTAACTTTAGATTTAAGGCTACATATAATTTTCTTCAAAGTCAATATTTTATTCAAGTCTCTGTCTTCCCCACTATACTGTAATTTTCTTCATGGTGGTTATAAATTAAACTGAAAAATTTACACAGTAATAAGATCTGACTTTTAAAGTGCCAAGGATTAACTGGACCTTCTTGGGATCAGATGGATATTCTCATCCCATGTAAGTAGAAGCAAACAATACACGTACAGAAAAAACACATTTAACTTTAACACAACCAAAAAGACCCCCAAAATCATAGGATTAAAATTGAAGAGAAAATTAAGAGTCAGAAATAATTTTACTTACTTTCTTCAAAACTGAAATTGGTTTATGTGTGTATGGTACAATCAGGCTGCCTCTCCTTCTGGGGTAACAGGTGGTTTGTAGAAAGGATCTTTAGGAAGCATGTTCTCATTCAACTTACGCAATACATCACTGTCTTGGCAAATCTGATTTTTCTAATAATATAAAAGAAAAACATGCATGAGATTGCAGAATTTCCTTTTGTTATGGTTTGTTATCCATAAACTTTCATGCCACAAATCAGTATAGGAGACAGCTCTATGTTTAACCTTGAATGGTGGCTAAACTAAAGACATGAACTGGAAAATCTATGGATCAGTGATCAGTCTGTCTCATCATCTTTATTGTCATAAGCTGCACACTTAAGTGTGAGCAGCAGTGTTTCTACACAGTGAAACTTTAAAATGAGTTTTCCCCCTCATTACCCACACAATCATGGGTATGCATACCATGCTTAAGACTTATTAAACAATGCATTTATATTTATATATATATCTTAAATTGTGATTAAAATGCCCCTATCAAACTAAGCACCAGTTCCATCAATAAAATTGTACAGTCCACAAATTCCATTTACTTTTTTACTTCAAATATCGTCCATTTGCCTATAACTTTTTTTAAAGTGGAAAAAAACCCCAGACACAACAAAAATAGACAAAGACATGAGAAGCTCAACCCCTTGAAATGCATCATCAAATCAACTTTCCAACTGTAAATACATCCTGAAACAGTGGGACTGAATAATAGACCTAGGGCTACTGATTTTGCTCCTGAGTGTGGTAGTAAGGTCATAAATATTTTAGTTACCAAACTCCTCTGAAAGTAAAGGTTTGGTGTGGAAACCAAGACAACATGTATGCCATATATGTTATTCACTCAATAACCCAAGATAATAATAATATGAACATTTATAATGCGCCATACGCCCCTCCTCAACTGAGCATGGGACTTATTCATTTGAATGTTGGGGCCGATTTCTTCTGATTGTTGGTCTGTTATCATTTCCGTAATGGTACCATACCCACCCGTTTCCCCCATCTTGTTTGATGAATGAAGGGTGTTCTGTGTATCGGTATCAGTATCATTCAAATATAGTATAGCTACTTACGTTAACCAACAATCTCATGAGGCCAGTGCCACTACTTCTTGAATCCAGGGTCAAGGTTGTCTGATATTGCATGGCCTTGAGAAGTGATGCCATGCCATCCTCATCAATCTTGTTACCTTGAGAGAGAAAAACAAGAAACCGTCAGGATATTAGTGAATGTAGACACGTCTACACGTTTAAATTGACAAAACCTTCTTTATTTTATTCTCAGTATTAGTATTGTTGAACAGGTGCAGCCGACAATTTGACATTAAAATTTTTTTAAAAATAAAATAAAATCCCTTTATTCATCCTAGGGGGAAATTTATCTTTAGGATATGCATAAAAAGACTTACGAGACAAATTGAGATTGATCAGCATTCGATTCCCAGCCACCCACAACTGTCCATCCATGTAGTCGGCTACCTCAAGTAACGGGTTTATAAAATCATGAGCATCCATATTCTGGACAAATGATACAAAACAATAAATAATTAAATCAATGCAACACATTCATAAAGCAATGGCAACAAAAAATTGCTTGTGTACCGCAGTGACAAAGAACCTCCCCTCTCCTCTACAGGGGTATTGTATTCTTGCTGATGATGCAGTCATGATTATTATGATTTGAATAAAACACCCATGTTGTCTATACAACAATCACCTTACTATAGACATTTTAAGAAAGAAATTGCCCCTTAAGTTTTTACTTCGACTTTTAAAAGGTGAAACTGCTGAGCAAGTTCAGAATCAAAAATATTTAGGTGTCATAATATACTATGACTAGCAAACTCATGTTTGATTATAAAAAGAGGGGGCAAAAAAAGAATGTTTTACTTGAGAAAAATAAGATTCTTTAATATTGATAACACTTTAATATATTTTTATTCTTATCTACCATGCTCTAATGAATATATTAGGACATTTCGAATTATGAGTATGAGATAGGGACGAAATCAACAATTCCATGACAAAGACACGTTCAATCATAAGATAACTCAATGTCATTTTTCAAACTTCAATAGATTATACAACATCTCTTGTTCTAAAAAAAATTAATTAAATATACATACTGCATATGATGGTCATCATTAGAACCTCCAAATCAAAATATAACAATGTTAAAAAAGGCTTGCATTATGTTACAAAGCGAAATAAAAAAACCAACTTTATCATCATCAATTTAATCATTACTGGCCACCCCCATCTTTATGACTTAATTCACCATGGAATTGCACCGTTCATCATGAATTATTGTTTCCGTGACGTTTATTCACATACATATTAATCTCTTCGCTTTTTCTTCATTGTGGAATTGACATTATATATAATAATAATATGGAATAAACTGTGGAAGGAAGGGAACAAAATGAGCTGAAGACAGAGTGTCAGTGTCAGAGTAATGATATCCGCAAAGATAGAAAGTAGATGATGCAGTCTGATGATTTAAAAAAATACAATACATTTCAATGTAAGGTGGAGCTATCGCGGCGCTGCACTGTGACTGTGACTGACACTTAGGTTACTTTGGTTTTTGTTCCAAATGTTACCCTGAAGATAAATTGCACTTGAGTACAAATTAAAGGCATTTCATCTTTATCCTATTAGGCTGTCTGTTCTCAAGGGGGTTGTCGGATGAACTGACGACACTCAAGGGAAAATTTGTCATCCATTGAAGGGCACCATTTCTTCATTATTGAGTGTATACATATACAGATGATGTAAATATCTTAGGCAAATAACTAAAAAGTGTCCAATCACTGTTGTTATTGCTTTATTTTATTGCTATTTCTAGACAGACAAAAATCACTTGGTGGGAAGTAATGCACAAAGCAATGACAGTTTAATAATAATATATTATTAGATACCCAGAAACGAATTTAATAGAAATTCAAATTCAAGGCAATGGATCCAAATACACATATTCTAATTCTACAAACTAGTTCAAATTTGATTTGGGCCAATTATAGTTTTGTTATCTGGTTAGTGAAGATTTGATATTACAGTCATAGATGAAACACAATGGATATAATGGTGATGTAGAATTTTTAGATAGAAATAATTTTAAAAATCGATGCATTTGATGAGAAGAAACATCAATAGAAAAACTTAAAATATAAAAAAACCCCCAACAAACAAACAAATTAAAAACACAACAGAGGCACTGACATAAACATTCCCAATATAAACAAATATGAATAAGATAAACGCATAAACTCAAACATTTACAGTAATATGATGCAGGGTAACACACATTTGAACGTGCAGTCTGGAGTTTCCAGATATTTTGTCAAACAATAGGGGCTTTCCTTACTAAAGTCCTTTACTTTCTTTACGTCTGTTTGTCTCACAACATATTTGAACAACTCTCATAGATTTTTCAAACTTATTGGCTGTTTGAAAATCATTGCAATGCAGTTTTATTTCTCCTTTAATAAGTGAGAACACATAGCTGTTTGCCTTGGTTTTGCCCATTGAGGAATTGATGGATAGATGTGAGGAGGGGGGGGGAGGGAGGGAGAGAGAGAGAGAGAGAGAGAGAGAGAGAGAGAGAGAGAGAGAGAGAGAGAGAGAGA
>JARFNW010137800.1:7500-10689 GCA_031763155.1 Dirona albolineata | reverse complement strand
TGCGAGCTGTCAAGGATTTATGGCCGTTCGGGGCTCGACCGCAATCTCAACTAAAATACCCGATCTGAGCCGAAATGTGACGCCGTGTTCGAAGCATGTAAAAAGTACAAAAGAACAAAATAAAATCACAATCGCACCATCAAGCCAACATACCTGGCCTCTTCCAGTTGTTTCTCCCTTGCCTTTCTCTTGGCTTTTTTACCCTGAGTGTTGGCTAACCTGGCCCTGGCTTCGGATAACATTTCCAACTCTGAAATTTTAATGAAAAAAATAAAATAACAAAGAAATCATATTCATGCCATCAAAACAATGTTAACACTTTGGATAAAGTAATCTTTGTGTAAAAAAGACATTATAATTCATAAATGAATATGGAGTGGGCAATGATGAAGTAAACAGAATAATAGTATGAAAATGCTAGAGTTCCGATGAGAGACGATAAAACAGAGAGAAAAAAAGATTATTGAAAGGGGGATTGAGCCCACGATGCCTGCCACAACAAAACTGCTTGCCTTTGTCGGCAAGGTAGTGTTGTTGTCATAGCAGAGATGCCTACCCCAGCCAGGAACAATCAGTATTCCAGAACACAATTTTCAGTATTTTCTGAGAAGTATCACCAGAGCTCAAAAGGATACTACTACAGATGTGCAGCATCTTTAAATACTCGGAAACAGACAAGGATGAAAGAGACTATGAAGGCCAAGTATAAAGTACAATTTTAATAAGTAGTCAAGATTATTTTTACAAAGTTAAAATTACATTCAGTTCAGATCTTTTTAGAAAATCTCACTTCTATACTATTATACTTTGCTAAAATTACTTATATCATTATTATGATTAAATGATTGAGGGAAGAAAGTAGCAACATTACAAATGAAAATAAGACAGAGAGGGAGTAAGAGGAAGGAGGAGGAAGGAAGAGAGAAAAATAAATATAATAGTCACTAATAGTAATAATAATAATAAACAATATGAATAATAACAATAATAATAAAAGAAGAAGAAGAATGATGGTGGAGGATATAGAGGGGGTGGAATGAGAGAGAGAAAGAGAGCGAGAGATTGAGAGCGAGAGAGAGAGAGAGAGAGAGAGAGAGAGAGAGAGAGAGAGAGAGAGAGAGAGAGGGGCGAACTGGAAATTCAATACTTTTTCAAGAATTAAGATTTGCCAAAATTAAAGAAGCACTTTACCATCTTCATCCATATCAACTGGATCAGGTCTGGCCGGTTTTGTTTCTGGGTTTGGATCAATTTCTCCAGGTTTAAGTTTACGAGGATCATCCTCATTGTCATGCTCTCTGTTCTGAGCTTTGTCCCTGGAAACAATAAATTATATCATAAAAACATGCTAATTACAATTTACCTTTGTACAAAATCATTTTTTTATAAGTGATACACCATTTATCCACCAAACACCAATTTCATTTGTCCACTTACAAGTATTGGTAAACCTTAAATTCAAAAGGAATACATTCATTCAGATAAAATTTATTCTATTTCTATTTAAAGAATATTGTTTTCTAATAATTTTGATTATTACATTATATATGTATGAAAAACATCAGTCATCAGTAAATCATTCATTATAAATTAATGTCGAGCATACTTTTTTTAGACATCAAAACATTTTGGCTTCCAGATTGACATAAAAACTTAATATATTCTAAATGCCTGTAAGAAGAGCGAATAGGAAAAGGGTGCTGTTATGATAAACACTTGAAACATGGTAGAAAAATAATGGGAGCACCAAAATAATAATAAATAGTAATAGATCTGGCAGCGGGAATTGAGACTATGCCTACCCCAGCACATTCATTGCTTTGCCGGCCACAACAGTCAGACCAACAAACTTTGATCTAATCTGCAATCTCTGTCTACTGACACTAGCATTATTTTCCCACTATTTTCAGTTATAAATCTTCAATTAAATCATATTTAGAGATATATATATTATATATTCATTTATAATTTTTATAGTAAAAAACATTTGAAAAAATAACTCACAAAAGGTATTCATAATGCTCCAAACACTGTGCAGCAGTTCTGCCAATAATTGGGGCAATGGTCCTCCACTGAGTGGGCATAAGCTTGGCCAAATGAAGCAGTTTCTCTTCTTCCTCTCTACTCCACTCTGTTTTCTTGATACTGGGATCAAGCCACTCATACCATCTAGCTTTACATTGTTTTGCAGATTTTCTATGCAGCAGTGATGCAATTCGGGCCCACTGATTTTTGCCATATTTCATCACAGCTGCTTTGAGAATCTCATCCTGAAAAGGATTGAAAAGAATGTGAACAATTTAAATTTCATTCATAAATCAATATTGAATCAAAATACTGTTTATAATAATGCAAATATTTTAATCCCCACAAAAAGACTTGAAATTTCCTTAGACAGAGCAATTGCAGGGAGTCCCAATCAATGTACTTAAAGTCACAACAAGTCGCAATCAAGAAGTTTATTTTGAGTCATTATAGGATATTTCTAAACCTATTATTTGTTTTGATTGTGGTGATTTTCATGGAAATATTTTTTCAAAAATATATTTAATGAATGCATGGATTTTGAAATAAAAGAAGTAAATTTATGCCTAAATTGTGTTTGTTTACTACAGTGTAATCCAGAAACATCGAGAATACATCGCGCAGCATATATATCAATTCTAAATTATTAAGCATCAAATTTTGTCATAGATTCTAATAAAAATTACCAGAATTATCACGTCACTTTTAAAATTTGGCCCAAATTGGTCTCGAAAAGGAAAGGTTTGCTGACCCTGAGTGTTTTCTGCCATAACATTAAAAGTGTCATTAAAAAGGCTAGCTCGTTGAATAAAAACGTCATAATTAATGGAAACAAAAGTTAAAGCATAAAAAGTAGTTGGCGGTTGGATTGGGTCACGAGTTATAGGTTGAAACGGCACCACACAGTTTGTGCTGTCTGGATATATATATATTATTCTAGTCTACACTGCTCTGTTACTAGTAACTTTTTGCGTTTCCGTTCAATAATATTAATATATGGAGGACGTCTGCATTGGGTGTTCTCTACGTAGTACGTGAATGTGATTAGTTTTTATGACTATTATTGTGATGTTTGTACTTTTACTTTTACTTGTTTTTTTGTGATGAAAATTGTGTAGATATTAATGATGATCGTATTATGTACTTTTATTGTGATTGCATAGT
>JARFNW010137800.1:0-5000 GCA_031763155.1 Dirona albolineata | reverse complement strand
AGAGCTGGTCCCTACACTATGTAACCCTGTTCTAAAGGGAACAGATAACAAACATTTTCTAAGGGGTGACCGCTCACTTTTTAGCGAACCAATACTCTGGATTCATAGAATGTATAAAATTGCAATGGGTTATTGCTCTTTATAGGATTAGTCAGGTAACTTGCTAGGCCAACAAATGTACAGGGGTGGTGGATTAGCTAAGACGTAGTGGGCTGGTTTTCTGTTCACGGCGAGGCGGAGTTGCCGTGGCAGGCATGAGTTCGATTCCCCCGTCGACGAAAATCTTTCTTTTTTTCTATTTTCTGTTATTTGTCTCTTACTGGCACTGCTACATTATCCCACTATCATTCTGTCCACTAGACCATCAGTGACCGCTCCTTCATTTATACTCAACACAAGTAAAAGAGGTAAAGCCTAACGGTGTGGTCGCACATCTAACCGCGCTATCACCACGCTGTGACCAAGCGGTTACCACTGTACCGTAACTTGGGTGTCCAGCGCGCGGTGGACGCTTGACGTGTGCCCATTCCAACTATGATTCATCCAAGCATTATCATCGCGCGACTTTTGCGCAGCTCAAAACCCAGCTCGGAGCAACACGTGTGGACATCGGGTAAGTGTGGGAAAGTTGAGAGAGACTGGCAAACATAATATGGACTTACTATAAATCAGGGAATTTTAAAGTTCAACTTTCGGCAGTGGAAGGAAGTCTCATGGCCGCAAGGCTAAATCACAGTATTTCATGAATGAGATCGAAGATTCAGGATCTTGCAAACCATACTTTAGCATTTGCAATGGTAAGTTTAAATCCACTACATTACCCAGTGTCCACGAGAAGTATGAGCTACCATGCACATTCTCTTTTTTTTTTTTTGCAGGAAAGATTAATAAAATCAAGCACAGGAAATGGTAGGATAAGATATTATACTTTATTACTCACAAGAGGGAAATTATTAGTATTGACAAAATGCTCGGTTTAAACACATGACTGACTCCAGTGACGTTCATTTGGAATTTCCACAGGGAGCAAGGGAAGATAGGACGAAAACAAATTAACTAAGTTAAGATTTGTATGCATGTTTCTCCACAAATGCCGCTAAAGTTGTTGCTATTGATGATATCATTTACCTCATCATCAGCTTAATACTTGACTTTTTATAAACGGCTAACCCTTTTTGCTTTCTTCCAATATAACAAATAAATCAAATGTAAAAAAAAACCCCAACGACAACAACAAGCAAAAATAATAAATAATCAAAAATTAAAATCACCATTGCGTTAATACAAACTTAACAAGGGTCATTTTCAGTAGGATGGCCAGGGGGAAAAAAACCAAAACAAAAAACACATGATACATCGAAACTAATTCCTCATGTTGGTAATGGTCAGGCTAATAACCAGTGACGAACCAAGCAACTACTCGATAAGATGCTATCTGGTAATGAACAATTTTACCATTCTACAACGTATTTTTTAGACATTGCGTCTTTCTAATCTGGTATGGGAGAGTAGCAATCTCGCTGACGTCGTTTCCACCAACGGATTACAAAAAAAGGACAGAGTAATATCATGCATGAAATTATGTTAATTAGACCTGTCACAGTAAACCCTACAGAATTTCCATATTTTTGACTAAGAATGCCCCCTAACATTGGACCGAAAAATCCTCCTAAAGTGAACATACTATTGAATATCCCAGAGACCATCCCATATGTATCTAGAGTGTCTTCAAATCCTGTTTCCAATGCTCCAAGAATAAGATATTTCATGGCAATGATCAAGATGCCTGCAAAAGTACATCCCACAAAGACGAGGCCGATGGTCACAATCCAAAGTTCAAAGGGCAGGAAGGGCAGTAACGGGCTTGGTCCTATGACGAGAAACGACACGCCGAAGAGCAAATGACACATGACAAGAAATGGGCCTTGTATGTTCTTGGTGTCGGTGAGATATCCCCACATTGGTGAAGTGATTGCATTCATCAAAGGGGGTATGACAAAGAAGAGACCAACCACCTTTGTCGTTAAGCCGAAAGGTTCTAAATGTTTGGCCAACGTTGGCTCTAAAAACGTGAGTCCTAAGGCGCCGATACATATGCTGAGCATAGGGATCCAAATCACTGGTCTCATAGCCAGCGTAAATATGGAATGTTTGCGTTTCGCTGGGATCACGTCGCTGGGATCTGGCAGAGACTTCCATACAACAATACCGTTAAGCAACACAGCCGAACCAGTGATATAGAACGGGAGACCAAAACCCCCAACTTCATAGAGAGCACCTCCTATTGCCGGTCCTATCATAATTCCAATTCCGCACGCTGTCTGCAAGATGCCAAAAGTCATGGTAACATTATTGGGGAATTCGCGCGACACGATAGCGAAAGAGGCAGTGACATACGCACTAAATCCTACTGCTTGAATTGTTCGATTTGCAAAACTTAAACAGATAAATGGCATGTGAGGAGGGCACATGTTTAAAGTTCCAAACAGAATATCGCTAATTCCTGCAACAAATATGCCAGAAAGAAACACAAATTTGGCACCAAGCTTAGTCAAATAATTGCCTATAATTGGTGATGTGATGAAAATGGCTAATTCAAAAATGCTGAAAATGAAGCCAATGGTTGTAGAATCCATTCCTTTCAGTTCCGCCTCTCTCGGATAAAAAGGAGCCATGATTGAAAATGAGAATCCTGAGAAGAACTCACCGAGCGAGCACATCACTAAAATGTACTTGCTTCTCCGTGCCATTTTGGAGAATGTCATTTTGGAATGTTTACCCTCAAGTTCATTGCTTTCTGGTTGACTTTCGTGAAAGGAAGTTTCGTTTTTAGATGAACCCAACAACGGGCTAGATTCCTGTTTAGTTGTTGGTGTCATTGTCTTTGATGTGCCTCTCTCGCATCTGATACACAACAACTGAAAATGAGAACAGATACGAATCAATTGGAAGTTAACACCGTACACACGAGTGGTCACATATCGTTTACAATTTATTAATAATAAGAAAAGAAGAAGTCACCGCAGTGTAAGAGTACACGGTCAGATTGATAGCATAGCCATTACACGATACACGTAAAAGATGGGCGTATTTTCCATATCCCTGTATAGATAGATACCTCCCGACTCACATACTTTACATCATTGATCCCCTAGAAGGCCGCGTAATTTAATATATTTCTTACCTCCCATGGGGAGGATACAGTATGTAGCCTGTTAGTCTACGTCATAACAACATACTTAAAATGTCTTTCTTTGCCTGTAGTAAAGTCCTTTCGAGCCATGAGGCCCATGAGGTGCTTATCCCGGTTTCGTAGCGTGAAGTGGATTGAGTGACAATACGTCACCCTTCTGGATAGGACGCTGGTCTATCGCATATGTGTTCGTATGCTGTAATTTTATAATTTTATAATTTTTGTATCGTTTGTTCTTACTTTAATGGCTCATTGTATTATTTACTTTTTGATAGCTTCTTTTTTATTCACGTCCGTAAAAAGAATTTCCCCACGGGGATGAAATAAAGTATTATCTTATCTTATCTTATCTTATTACTTCCCCATTTTTACACCTGAGTGATGCAATTGGAGTAAAGTTTATTGCCCCAACAAAACTACGAAGTGGCAGTGATATGATTCGAACCCACGACCTTCGCCATGAGAGTCCGCTGTCCTAACCACTAAGCAACCTCGCCTCCATCTTTGCCTGTAGTTGGGTACTAATTAATACCCTAGTCGAGTGAGGAACAGTGTGTAAAGACTCTTTCCCAATGACTAAACATATATTTATAGGTTCAGTGCTCTTAGAGGGGTCGGTGCATTTATTGTACAAGACAAATTTTGATTTATTATCATCACCATCACCATCACCATCACCATCACCATCACCATCACCATAACCATCACCATCACCATCACCACCACCACCACCACCACCACCACCATCATCATCATCATCACTATTGTATCAATATGAATGTCATTACCATCATGCCACAAAATTGAATCAATTTTATATTTCATTTACCGTAGTGTTGAAAAAATATCCCTCAGTTCCGATTGTTATTGGTATTAAACCCAGGATGTCCACCTCCAATTCACAAAAGCATAAACACGTCCGTAAGTATGCTCTACTATAAGCACAAGTCCCACAATAAAACACTGACTTAACTTGTTTTCATTTAAACTGACCCGAGTCTCAGGGCTAAAGAAATCGAAATGCGGTTAACCTAGAGGACATGTTCAAGAATGGAAGTGGAAGTCCACAGACACAATTGAAAAAAAAGATGAACCATGCAAAACGCGTGAGCTTAGAAATGAGTGAGCTCGGTGGGAATGTCACCAGCGGAGTCGCGTATCAATGGGCAGGGTGGGCAAGAGACACCCTGGTTTTTTTGTTTGTTTGATTCAGGGTGGCGGTGGTGGTTGTGTTTCAGTCTACAAAAACTCAGCAAGTCGGAACAACATAATGTCAACTTCCGGTGGTCTGGCTCTGTGAGCAGACATTTTGTTTTAGGTAAGAGATATTCATTTATTTGGTTGGTTTGTTTGGTTTGTTTGTTTGGTTTTTTTGGGGGGTTTTTTTTGGGGGGGGGGGGGGGTTAGTGTTATTTGTTGCTTTAAAGGAAACTTTACATGTGAATTTGTCTCTTCTAGACAATATCTTTGTTGATTTCAGGTCTAATAGGCCCATTATCTCTTTTGTGTTCTATATCTTCGATATCTTGTCACTGTGTTGTCATTTTTCTTATTCTATCGTTGTTGTATGTCACTATCCCCTCCTTACTCTATTGTCCTTTTATCATTTGTATGTTTTGATGTGTTGTTGTTTTTTTTTCTTTTGTTTATTTTCCCCGCGCGTGTTATTTTTATTTAAATACAATTTGTAATTTTGTTCATCCATCCATCCATTCACCCACCTATCTATTTGTGTGTTTGTGGGTAACTATTTTCACGCTGGGGGGGGGGGGGGGGGGGGGGGGGGGGGGGGGGGGGGGGGGGGGGG
>JARFNW010137789.1:0-10689 GCA_031763155.1 Dirona albolineata | reverse complement strand
ATAAGAGAGATGATGATTATGGATAGATAAATATAAAGACTGAGAGAGAGAAAGGGGGGGGGGGGCATGTTAGTAAATAAAGATTGCTTCCAAACGGTATATTAACCACGCCCCCTCCCATCCCTCTAACCTCCCTCCCTTGTACACCAAAATGATAACATACATAAAATATATGATCCAAATATTTCTCGATTGGAGTTGGTTCAATGAACGGCAGCTTTTGATCTAACGCTATCATAATAACACATCATCCCGTCACGCGTCACTGAACCCGTTGAAGATACGTCAGGCAATTTGAAACCGGTCGTCTGTGAGGCACGGGGTTCGAATCACCCCGCTCGTGTCACTGTCAGCATCTGTATCAGTACCCCCTCCCCACCACCACCCACACCCCTTCATCCCAACAACCCATCCAACCACCCCCCACCCCCACCCGTCAAATCAGAGCCCTTTTGACACTTCAATGATTTTCCATCAGCCCACACTTACACCATTTCTGTGGAGACGCGATGTATTAAGATCATAATTTCCACCCCGATAAATTCAGTTATTGGCAAGCATCTGATGTGATATCTTCTGTTATTTTTCTTTCATCTCACTTGGATTATTCTTCAACATTGAAGCCTCATATATATATATATATTTTTAGCCTATACAGGTAGGAAATGTTGACTCAAATTTGTGTTGTTCTAGTTGCCATTATCAGGTACATAATCATTTCTGCTTTGTAGTGTAATACCTACTTGTGTAATTTTTTACTTTTTTGTTTGGTTTATTTTGATGGGTTTTTTAAAATAATTTATTATTGAATCATTATTTATTTTGTTCCATTGCCTCCTTTATTTGCAGAGTTGTCCCCGTCGGTAAATCGAGAGTTACAACTAGAAGGACATCACTCAATCGTAACACAATCCAGCCAATCGTCATCAAATAATGTGACGTCACCGAAAACAGTGGAGTTAATTCTATCTCCATCGCCACAAGACCTCTCGACTAACCACGCCGGTAGCACACACAAAACCACTGAAGATACCAACAAAACAGGTCACCATGGCAGCGACTTAAGATGCTTTCGTTACCAGCGCAACACCGCTACTTATCGCCCACCATCTTGTATTCAAGAAGCCAATCCCACAATTCTCCACTCACCCGAGACGTTCAACAATATTTCCCAAAACCTTTCTCCACCTTCAGATCGCAATAGAAATATCGATGCTTTATCTGATACAAGGCGTTCGTTCACTGATAACGGACAAATTAATTTCGCCCTTGCATGCTCCACTGGGAAATATACCGATTTCATTCAAAATCGTGACGCGATGCTTTCTAAAAATCTTCAAGTCTCGTCACGAAATCAATCTCTTCATATCAGCCAGTCTTCATCAACCAGCAATCACAACAGCCCATCCTTCACCTCAGTCCACGACGCCAGCTATCGAATGAGACAAGCCTCAACAACCGTTTGTCCCCAAACACCAAACCAAACGACAGACAGTACAACAATGCGCATGGACGCTTCAGCAATGGGTCAGAGCTCAGTCATCAAGTACGCTGGCCCGTCCACCGCCAGGGGTCGACAAGCAAGAGATGACTTAAAAGAATGTTCACCTCAATTTTCTCCTCATCGTCATTTGCACAACAGAGGGGACATTTCCGCTACAGAACAATTGACATCGAAAGAGAAATCGCCGTGCTTGTCAGTAGACCCTGAAACAAGCAACCTAAAATCAAGCCTTGTGAGTACGTCACCAATCAATGCGAATAACAACAGATGCATCACGCCGTTTCATGATTCAACACAAGAAATGAACGAAACGACACCATCTCCTCATTGTAGTAAAAAATCCACATGCCCTACGCCGATTGATGCTGAGGCCACTCCATACAAGTTGCCTCGTTCAGACTGTACCGTATCGCATGACCAGCACCCCTCCCCGGGACATCAAATCTACCAAAACAATAACGACCCAGAGACAACACAAACACAAGAAAACGGCCCTTACCGCCAGCAACACCGAGAGTTCAGGAAAAGCCTTAGCTCATCTCCCACCTACGCCAGCCGACCAATCAGCTCTGTCCCGTTCAGAAAGAGGGCGCGGTCCGATTTAGCGTTTCAATCCAGACCACAGAACATAACTCTTCTCTGCCAAACCGACAGCCTTGGCCCGCTCATCGCCCCTTCACAGTCTACTACTCCGGAGACCCACGTCTCCGCCAGAAAGTCACCACCCAGCCCCAGCCTCACCTCCCCAGAGCACAGACACCCAAAGTCTCACGCCAGGCGGAAGTTACTACAGCTGGAAACAGAATCGACTCCGTTCCCTACGCCCAGTTGTAATATTAGTACCCATGACATTGACCGTCCAGCTAACATTCATTCAAGAGAGATAGTCAATCGGAGCCAGCCTTTTGGCACCAGATATGAACAGGACAATCAGACTCAGTCAGAGTCCACCAACAGGGTGCCCATATGCGCCTCCCATTCTATCACCAATAATCCCACAGTGTGTTCACCAAACCACCCAAGGATCAGCTCCATGTATGCGCCATACCCCATTCAACCCGTCAATCAAATCGGCATGAAGCCAATCTCACAATCGTCTCAAGAAATGTCTCTGATTGAATCAAAAATGAAACTAATGCTCTATCACCACCGCCACCATCAAAATCGACACGAACTTATGGATCACCAGAACTCTTCCATTCACCACAGACCTCACGTGATAACTTCACCAGAGGCCAACCAGTTAAATATTCCTGGACAATGTCCGAACAAGATCCAAGTCTTAACGTCACCAGCATCTCATCCATACCAAGCCATGCCCATTCACGGACTTCCCACGACCCCTAACCACGCCATCGCTGTATCTCGCCGCACTCCGTCCAACCTCTTGCCACCGTCCAACTCCCCACCGTATCGTCCAAGCGCCACGTCCAATGTCCAGTCAATCAGCGCCCCCTCCTCACCTAGTTATGACTCTAACGCCCTGCCTGCGACTACGTCGCAGAGTGCGCCTTCTTCACCCATCAAACACCAACAACAGCGCCATGTCATTCCACTCCCCATCATCCCACCCCTCCCGTACGCCACGCCAATCACCCACAGACCACCACTCGCGCCCATCTTGCCGGTAATGAGCCACTCACCTGCGTCACTTCCGGTGCCCAGCCAAGCCCTCCCTTACCGAATGACAACCCAGCAGATGAATCCACAGGCCTTGCCAATGCCTCTATCCGGAAATAGAATGCCCATCAAAATGGTGAGTCCTTTTAAATGGTCATACAATTAATTCTACGTGTGTTCATCAAGCGGTATCTTTTATTCAATTGTCACAACTCCTCTTCTTCTTCATTTTCTTAGTTGTTGTAGTAGTATAATATCATCATCATCATCGTCGTCTTTTGTCATCAGCAGCATCATGGTCAATACCATCGTCATCATCATCATCATCGTCTTTTGTCATCAGCAGCATCGTGGTCAATACCATCGTCATCATCATCACCATCACCATCGTCTTTTGTCATCAGCAGCATCTTGGTCAATACCATCGTCATCATCATCATCATCATCATCATCATCAAAATCTTCATTACCATTATTATTCGATTACCATTATCTGAAACACACGCCCATTAGTATTGTAAAAATGTTGGAACTGAACACTTGATAGAAATAAAAATAAAAATTAGCATATACGTATAAAAACTAATCTTCCCTTTCTCTTCACAGCCTCAGCCAGAGTTGATCAACGGAGGGTTTGGTGTGAGAAACCCAATGTTTGTGAAATGCCGAACAGCCAAGGCTTCAAGTCAAACTGAAACATCACCAGGTAAGCATAAGTTGTTGTTATTGTTATATCTGTTGCCACGGTAACTCATTGTAATAATGCCTGATGTATAATATTTAAGATCTCTCTCTCTCTCTCTCTCTCTCTCTCTCTCTCTCTCTCTCTCTCTCTCTCTCTCTCTCTCTCTCTCTCTCTCTCTGACCCCTCTCCCTTCATAGCTGAAGGACATGCACATAGACAATAGTGATGTAAAAAAATAGTATTGTTATGATGATGAAGATGATGATGATGGTGATGCTGCTGATGATGATAATGATGATGGTGGTGATAATCATGGTGATAATGATAATAATGATTGTGATTATAGTGCTGGTGCTGGTGATGTTGGAGGTTGTGGTGATATATATGATATCTATAAACGGATGATATGACAAGACAATTTTATTTTATTTTTATTTCAATGTCTCTTTAACTAATAGGCATGGTTCAAAAGCCCAAGGAATTAGAGAAACCTAAAGAGTCCTGTAAGAGTGAAAATGATGTCAAGAGCAAGTA
This sequence comes from Dirona albolineata, assembly GCA_031763155.1. Taxonomy (NCBI): domain Eukaryota; kingdom Metazoa; phylum Mollusca; class Gastropoda; order Nudibranchia; family Dironidae; genus Dirona; species Dirona albolineata. The sequence continues at coordinate 6,346 of JARFNW010137789.1, read as the reverse complement.
TCGATGTAAGATCTGTGACAAGTACTTTGAGCTTCCTCGACACTTGTATCGACACCTGAAATGTCACAGCGAGTACAAACGCTACCTGTGTCTTCTGTGTGGAAAAGGTTTCAACGACACGTTTGATCTTAAACGCCACACTCGCACCCACACAGGTAAGGCTTTGATGTCTGATAAAGCTATTGCTACTACTACTACTACTACTACTACTGCTGATGATGATGATGATGATAATAATAATAATAGTAATAACAATAATAATAACAATAATAATAATGATAACGATGATGATGACAATGATGATGATGCTGATGCTCTTCCAAGATTCCATTACTTTTTTCTTCACCCACTGCATACTAAAGTTACAACTTATTATATGTACGGTATGTACCCAATGTTTAAAAAGGCTTGATTCCGTAACAATTAAATAAATTCTGGGCATTTTGTGAATAATAATAATAATGATGATGCACTGTATTCAAGTAAGGCGTGCATGCGTCTCAGATTTGAACCTCTGTTGGGGAGAGTTTGTTCTGGAATATTCAAGACTTTTAAAATCTGTATCCCTTAAATTTGACATGGAGTTTTCATGTCTTGATGTTTTCTAAAATGATCTTTTACAAATCTGTTCTGATTCTGAGGATGCACAGGATTTTGAAATTTTGAAAACTTTGTTAACTATTTTTAATGTGTGATACCTTCTCAAACATTTATATATTAGCTATCATTTTGTTCTATTGTAAAAAATCACCAAAACACCTTTTAAAGCTTAAACGTTTATTTAATTTTCGACAATTTATTCTCTTCCTGTCTTCAAGGTGTGCGTCCGTACAAATGTGAATGTTGCAACAAGGCGTTCACCCAAAGATGCTCACTAGAATCTCATGCCAAAAAGGTACACGGCAACGGCTCATTGTATGCACCAAAGGAGAGGCGGATGAAACTCTACGTGTGCGAGGATTGCGGCAACACGACGGAAGACCCCACAGCTCATTTCTGGCATATCAAGACATTACATCCACACAGCACCGTCCTGCAGAAGTTTTACGACAAGAGACAGTTTAAATTTTCAGACGGGATGATTCCAAAACTGATTTCAGCCAATCCTGAACTGGTTCAGCCGAATCCCTTATCGGAACGGGGCGACAATAATAACACTATCAATAGAAATGCTGTACTCATGGTATGAAAGGAAATGCTGTACTCATGGTATGAAAGGAAATGGTGTACTTATGGTATGAAAGGAAATGGTGTACTCATGGTGTGAAAGGAAATGGTGTACTTATGGTATGAAAGGAAATGCTGTACTTATGGTATGAAAGGAAATGGTATTTTAGTTAAATACATTAAGTCGTACTGTGGTTCTCAATTAATAATGGACAGAGAAGCCCTGGATAGTGCTACATGATTTATAAACCAAATAGTTGATCCTTGACCAGTATCGACATTCAGACGTAAAGAGGTCCTGAGCTATAATACAATGTATGTAGGTACTATGCCTATGTGTATTTTAAAAGTTACCTACTTCATGTTTCACAAAGACAGTAACTTAGTCCTAACTAAGTATTCATTTATGCCCTAAACAGTGGTTCACAATTTAATTTAGATTCATGAAACTCTGGCACTGTCCATAGTCACCATAAGTTGGATTGAACAAACAGTTCTTACATTGATACGGTACTGAGCAAAATTGTAAATAAGACGGAAACACATTGGACCATTACTATTCATAACCCGTTCCTCAAAAAGGATGGGTATCATGACACATCCAAAAAATTATATTTGAAGTCATTCCCACAATAATAGTATGTAGTGTTTTATTGTACGCTCCATGGAGTCTGTTAGCTTGGTTGGAAATATAGAGAATGTTAATTAGCTTCAATGAAAATTATTCAAGCTAATTAATATATTTTCACTCAAGACAACATAGCTTCAGCAATACTGTTGTATTGTCTGTTAGCTTGAGGGTTAAATTGGCTACATTACATTTACTTATTATTATTCCACTCCCACAATCCACAATTATTGTATTCCTTTACCACAGTGTTCACTATCATGATGATACTAAATAACCCACTGCCTGTAAATATGTAGATTTTTCAGTGATAATCTCATGTTCCCAATGAAAATCCTGTGTTCCCAATGAAAATCTTGTGTTTATGCGACTGTACAAAAATGATAATCCAGTGTTCAGAATGATTTCAATTTTGCATTTGTATGATAACGATTGTATATTAATATGAATGAATATGTGACTTCCATTAAGAAAGCACTTCCAATAGATATGTTTCAAGCTTTGTGAGTGGAAATTTTTTTTTTAAATCCCAAAAACCCCAAATAATGTGGTTCATCATAGACTACTGGGCTTGAAGTCTTGTCTGGAGATTTATAAAGTAAATAATAATGGTGACTCTTCAAATATAAAACAATTATAATCACATTTTTAAAAGTTGTTTTACTTTTACATTTGAAGCTGTACCATTATTGCTGGGGTATTTTTTTCCTTTTTCCTTTTCCTACTCAATCGGATTGCCAGCTTCTGCCAGCCCTCCCTGTAATTTTGAAAAGTTTCATGGCAAGTTTTGACTCGTGCTCAATCCAAAGCTCAACATTTGAAATGCTTACGTTTTACACATAAACCCCTCCACAACTTTCATATGTATATATGTAAAAAATAATGTTTGGTTTCATATTAAAGATATAATATGGTCCTGCCTTGTGATACTTTTGCTACTTATCTACATCTTATAAGTGCCTTATTTTTTCAATTTTAGACGTGATTTTTATATATTTATATATACACTGATTTTAGTTTTTAGAAGTACTTAAACCATTCCACAACGAACCAACACATTTTATCACATGGTTTACATTACAGTTTACATACAAACTCAGCTTATGATATATATTACATGCACCTCAATATTATAATCTTTCTTTCTTTTTTGTCGGTTTTCAGCTTTTATAATTGAGGGGATAAACTTTATGTATAACAAAGTGCTTTTTGTTTAATTGTCTGTTAAACTACAGAAAGGGGCGTTGCTTCAAATCATTACTCAAGGTTTTAGGCACATAGACTTATCTCCTGCTTGTCTCACATTCCTGAGCCATTCAAAACTATCAGTTCTATGTTCAGCCATATAAGGGGGTCAAGAGATTTATTAATTAATTTCTCTTTAAGGTTTAATTCTATATAATTTTTTTCTACCAACTGCTGCATTCAATACAAATCAATTGATACAACTATTTCTCTTATCCTTATTATTATTACTATTATTTATCTTCATTTTGTCTTTACTATTATTTGTTTTCACTATTATTTATCTGTATTTTGTTATTTCGGTTATTTATCTGTATTTTGTTATCACTATTACATTTTACCACTTTGAATTCATGCTATTGCATACTATTAGATCCAACTGTTCCTTCCCTCTTAAATTTCATTTCAAATTGTTTGATTGACTCTATTTATTAATTTTAACATTATTTTTACCATCTCCTTCATTTTGAAAATATTTCTCGCTCTCCCCACATCTGAATCAAAATTCACTACATGTATCGATTCTGTTTCAGCAGCCATCCTTTGCTCTTATTAATTCACCACTGGCATACAGCATTGAAATGTTTTCAATTTAACTCATAAAAAATGCTTTGATGTATTCATTACAAGCGACCAAAAAAGTTCCTTGCACTTTTCCCAATTTCATTAAATTTGATGCATCACATCTGATGTTCAATCACAAATTAAACATTCAGTCTTCATCTTTCTCCTCTCTGAATCAGAGAAGGAGAACTAGGATGCAGAGGATCATAATCAATCTTCTAAAAATACATTTTCACCATAATACTTGTGAAAAAAACAAAACTTGATTGCATCATGTTGTCTTACTTTTTATATATCCAAAATCTTTATGGTGACTTCAATCCAAAAACCTGACTATGTCAAAGTCTTTACAGAGATTTCAACACAAAATACTGCCTATGTCAATGTCAGATTCTTTACGAGATTTCAATATCAAGAGCTGCCTTTGTCAAATCAAATCTACTTAAATATGATGTTATGCTTTCATTACTTGTAATGGATAATTTATTGATTGAATGACATTACATGAATAAATGAATGAAAATATTAAAAATCAAAGTTTTGTGCGGCTTATTTTTCATTCACCAGAAAACCTTCCAAAGGGGCCTTTGCTGATTTCTCTATATTGAATTATTAGTTAACTAAATAGTTCTCTCCCAATGCCCTTTATCAAAGTTGCCACGGTGGTCCATATGTTTTCCAGTATTTTAACTGAACACAAAGCATTTGGAATTCACGAAACACCAGGAATCTTTCTTCTATGAAATGTGGATTTTTAAATGTTACATCAAAATGCTATAATAGCAAAAAAAAAAAAATTCTACCCACTAGTCACAGTGGGTTAATCACCTGCTTGTCTTTTATTCTTGATCCAGAGTGCTTCCAATTATATGTTATATAGAGCTGGTCCCTACAATACACTGTGGTGGTGTACAATGGAATGGAAAAGAAAGAAAGAACATCGTATCATAATGTGCGGGGGTCTCACAGTGTGTGTTTGACCGCAAACACTGAAGGTGCCTAGTTCAATCCCTGTTAGATGGGAATATTATTCCAATTAAAAATTATTGTTTTGGCTGATGGAAAATGCAGAATGGTGCAGAGTTTGAAACAAAATGCTTCTGAAATATCATAACTGGCTCTGTGGGTAGTGGAGTCAAAACACTAGTTTTCTACTTGGATGGGACGAAAAACAGGAGATCCTGCTCTACACCAGGCACATTAAAGAACCCATGGCATTTGCAAAATCGTGAAGAGTAGGCCACTCATATCCTGGCAGAATTTAAAAATCTACCTACCTACTCTACTAGACAACGTTGGTTGATCACCTGCTTGTCTTCATTTCTTGATCCAAAGAAGAGCTTTCAGTTTTGTTCTATAAATGTTGTCTCTACACTGCACTGCGGTATAAATGCGAATGTATAAGAGTGTCACCATAACGCTATACTATTATACTACTATAAATAAAAGTAAAAGCGCTTGTTTTGTTTTGTCCTGTCTCCCAGAAGCCTCTGACATATTCCTTTTGCATCCATTCTCACCCCTTGGATTCAGCGGGTGTCCTTATATTTTTATACTCAGAGATAACAAGTTGGTTTGTACACAGTTGTAGGCAAGGCAATAGGTGCTGTTGGAGGCATGGGTTTGATCACTCTTTCGGTAGTTTTGTAAATCATCTAATCTTCAATTCAATTCAAAATCAAACCCACGGCAGCTGTCACCAGAGGCATCTTAGTAATTTTTTAACGGCTGTGGGCCATTTTGTGTGCCAAGCTATTTTTCACTATATTGGAGAAGGCTATTAGTGTACGCAGAGAGAAGTGCTAAGCAATGTATGTATTTGTCATCTGAGAACCCATTTACATTAGTAAAAGCAGATGTGGTTCGAACCAGGTGCCTTCCATGCCATGGGTAGAACACTTATTCATTTACATCATTGCGCCACCCTTCAACAAAACATTATCAACGATATGTCAGATCAACCACAAGGGGGAATAAGATGACTGATTCAATCCCTACGTTTGAAAAAACCCAAAGGCGTTCTATTTTGTGAAAAATAAGGCGACGAAATAGGAAGTTACCGATCTAAAGGGCATCAAAGTGAAGGCAAAATGTCATCAAAATCGGTTATTCCCAAATAGTGACGTCAAATTGTAGGGGAAAATAATCTAAAATACTTTTGTCTTATTTTCGATAAATTATTGTCTCTAAAAAAAGTAAGAAAAATGGAAAGAGCCAGTTCCCAATTTTCATGCAAAGAAAATGAATTGCAGGCAGATTGTGTATGTACAGATTCAGACCTTTAATAGCGCATTGTCATTTGAGGATTGTGTGCGCAACTGCATCATATTGCTGCACTGTACTGTAAATAATTGATATTAACCCCCCCCCCCCCCCCCAAAAAAAACAAAACAAACCCATACCCAGGAAACAAACCATTAAAATTAAAGATTATTGGAAACAAAATCTTTAAAATGTTTGTATGTGCAAAAAATATAGTATTGTCAATTGTCATGGATATGTCCCGATTTGTTGAAAAAAAAAAGTCTCAACAAAATCAATTTTAAAAAGCTCTCACTCGGAGCCAACCAAAATATATTATTTCATGTGATGTAAAAAGTTCCATTTTTTTTTTATCGCCTTTTCTAATCGTCTTTTTTTATCATTTCCTTTCACTTTGTGCTTCTTCCACTTCCATACAAAAATGTACACAAAAAATAAAGTCCACGAGGCAAAAAAATCATTCTATTTTTAATATCAAAA
>JARFNW010137778.1:0-10690 GCA_031763155.1 Dirona albolineata | reverse complement strand
TTATTATTATTATTATTATTATTATTATTATTATTATTATTATTATTATTATTATTATCATTATTATTATTATTACTATTTTTAACCTTATGTATTAATTGTGAATGTAAGGGACATATAGTTTTGAATTTTTCTTTGCCTATCAAAGGGACATAACTCTCTAATTCATATCAATTATCTGTCCTTGAGTCAAGTAGCTAAGATGAGATAATTTTCCCAGTTACCTCCCGGTGTGTATGTCCACCAGGCCAATCTGACGATTACGTCATAGCCATTGTTAAAAGTCTTTTGTTAAAGGACTTGGTGTTAAGACGACCCAATTGCAATTTTCATTAGGAAGACGTTACTCAGCTAATGACTTAGGAATCAGTGTGTTGTAATCAAAGTTATTGATCAACATATTTGCCTCACGCGACACTGTCGCGTAACACCATTAAAGTACTTTCGTATTATCATAATTGAAGATAAATATATCCACAATGGCGGAAGGAATCAAATTAAGGAGAGAGTTTCTCGTCCTGGGGAAAGAAATGGAACTCACCGGCGAAGCCGTAACTAACAGTTTGTGCAAACCAAGTACGAGGAAACAAAGAAAGAATTAGTACAAGCCAAGCTATTAGAACAAGCCAAGCTAGAGAAAAACCAGATCAATATAAGAACAAGAATTTGAACGCAAAGAACGTGTCAGAGAAAAGGAGTTAGAAGCTCAAATAGCAATAGCCAGATAACAAAATAGAAATAGTGACAATGATATGGACACTGCCACGACACCACCATCTACCTACACGGGAAATGGAAATCTTTCAGACCCCGCCATGGCATTCCCTATAGACGCATTTGATGATAAAGTAGAGAGCATTGATCAATTTTTAGATAGATTACAAGAATTGACGGAGTCATATAATTTAAACCCTAAGAAATGGGCGTTGAAAATCAGTCTCCATTTGAAAGGAAACACTCAACTACCTCCCACTGATAAGACCGATTATGCAGAAATACATAATGCTCTACTCAGACACTACGAAATAAATACGGAATCGTACAGGCAAAGATTCAGGAATTTGAGGAAGACGAAATATGAGACATATCGCCAATTAACGGACAGACTGAAACGCAGTCTAAAGATATGGCTAGTACTCACGGGACAACCAGAGACCTATGAGGGTTTATTTCAACTCTGCTTAGCGGAGCAACTAAGGCAAGCAATGCCACTCCACTGGAAACGAGAACTTTTGTAGATCAGCAAGGCAGGGAAACCTTGGACGACTTAATTCAGTTTGCGGATAGGTACACAGCTGCCAATGAATCCAATCAAGCATCTAAACGAAACCCCTCGCCGCCAAACGACATGCTTCCCAAACATGGTACCCAAACATGCTACCCAAACATCTCCACCAGAATTCAGCTCAAGTATCATAGACCATTAGAAAACCGACATACCGCCCAAAGCACATCGCCTTGTGAAACGGATTTTTGCCAAAAGGAATTGTCTATTGTTACTCCACCCATTGTTGATTATTCTCATGTTCAAAGGAAGAGTAAGAGGTCTTTTGTTTTGATTGATAAATCTGACATACAAGGTAGAAATGTCATCATGTCTCATTTGAAACCTGTCCAGGCTGCTCACAATATTCATTGCCCTCGTCCGTTTAAGCAGCATGTTCCTCAAGCAACGACTTTCACTTATTTCTGTGATGTGTGTCTGATTGGTGAATCATTTGTTTTGAATTAGAGAGACGTTTGTCTTTTTCACAACAATAACCAGCAACAGAAAGACCTATTTCTCATTCTGTTGATCAAATTCTATTAAGAACTTTCGTGATGAAGTTGATGGTGGAAACAGATTGTAGCAGAAATTACAAAAATAAATATTATGCTGCTCATTTAAAAATACCTAGACAAAATGAAAATAGTGAGAAATAGTGCCATTGGACTGTTAGAAGCAGGAGTGTCGATTTCTGAAGTGGCAAGGCATCATATTATGCAAAGATGAATTATTCGGAACAGGAAAAAGTGTATGAATTGTAACAATTATACACAAAAACATAAAAGTAAAAGGCATGAGGTCAGAAGGACATCAGAGGGTCAAATAGGTTTAAGACTCAAAATAAACATTAAATCGAAATAATGCATTTGGACACAATTTTTCACTAAAGTCAACACAAGCAAAATAAATCTTGCGAGTCACATTGAAATCGAAATATCCAACGAGAAAAACATTTTTAAACATCAACTAAAAAACCTTTTTGGACACAGTATGACAATAAAATTAAACTATTTGCGGACGGAGATAACCAATAACTGTTTGAACATAAAATTCATGTAAATCATTTCATTACAAACTGAGTAAATGGCAATAAAAGTGTTTGGAAAATGTGCCCCTTGTAGCTGTCAAACATCTGAACACCACTCAAGACGGTCTATTTCTAATTTTGCTGTTTTGGCCTGGAAATATTCTTTTTTAACTTGATTTAACTCCGCTATTGAATTGTTCTTCGCTATCTTGGATTTTAACAACTTGAGTTTTAGCTCCTTTTTTTGAAGACGCAAGGTTTTTAACTTCCAAAGGGATTCACGTTCCTGCCGCCTCCTACTTTTGTAGTCGGTGGTATACGGTGGGATGGGTGGCCTCGCCACCTTCTGCCTTGCCTGCTCTTCATTTCTCACCAACACTTCAAATTGAGCTGTTGGATTTTGTTCATCATCAACCCTTGTTTCTTTCATTTCAGACTCTGTAATATTGAAGAAAGGTTTGTTATCTCAATGGAAATATAATAAACAGCTCTAATTGAAACACCTTTATGAGATTATAATAAAAAGGTGACAAGAGTTGATGACGGCCAACATTTCAGTCACTAACAAAAAGAATCGCGTCCTTCAAAGACTCGTGTCATTCACCAACACCAAAGAATCGCGTTGATCGATTAATTGACACTGAGTTACGAATGGGAAGAATCGATTCAAGAATCGGAATCGTGCCCGGGCCTACCTCCTGTCCATCCAACATCACCGAAACTGGGATTTAAGCCTATAAAGCAATAGATTAATTACAAGCTCATAAATGTATACACGCCCACATACAACAAGGAGTCCCAACTTACCATTGTGATATCCATTTTCATTTGTGGTGATTGTGTGTGGACCAATAATTGATGCATTTATGTATTTGTGGTCCTGAACAAAACCAGCCACAGCAGATACATCTGTAACAGAAAGAGCATGTAAAAGGGTGTAGTTTTGTGAGCATGAAAGTGATATTTCTTTATCAAAACCAATTATATAAGTATTGCATCATTATTCAGAGAGAGAGGGAGAGAGAGAGAGTAGAGAGAGAGAGAGAGAGAGAGAGAGAGAGAGAGAGAGAGAGAGAGAGAGTAGAGAGAGAGAGAGTAGAGAGAGAGAGAGAGAGAGAGTAGAGAGAGAGAGAGAGAGCAGAGAGAGGGAGAGAGTAGAGTAGAGAGAGAGAGAGAGAGAGAGTAGAGAGAGAGAGAGAGAGAGAGAGAGAGAGAGAGAGAGAGAGAGAGAGAGAAATAACCCCTGCTATCATACATATTACATAAGGCCACTACTTCGGATGACAATGCTAATGTCAATACAGGTTGGTGCAGACGATGCATAATACTAATACACTATCTAAAATATCAGCACGCTGACTGACAGGCTTGTTTAAAAGAGCTTAAATCAATGGGGATAAAAGAATAATACTTGCAACTCTTCAGACCCAAAAATTATTTTTATTTGCTTTTCAGCTTTGGCAACTTATTCAACCTTAATGTCCCCATTCCATCAACACATGACAATGACATGAATACAAATCAAATTAGAGATAAAATCAAAATTACGATTAAAAGCTTCCAACTCTCTATAAAAGCTTCGTCAAGCAATAAATGTTAAAAACCACTTGAAACTCATGTAGCAAAAAAATGTAACATTAAACTGATGTGATGGTCCTTTCTATATTCAAATAATTGCGACTCATGTCACCTATTTTTCTTGGGCATGAAACTTCTTCTTGAATTGCCTCACTCAACCTAGGTGTCGAAATGGGTGTATCAGTTTAAAACTGGGGAAGTAATCTGCCTTAGAATAAGAACAGCATCCTATCCAGAAGGGTGACATATATATTATATATATTTGTCACTTTGCTTCATGCTATGGAAACCAAGATAAGCACTGACTATATGACTATGGGCCATTTAAGGACTCCTTTCACAATGACATTTTGATACGTATGGCATCATTACAGCAGTTTGTACAACCACATATCCAAGAGGGAATATTTGCCTAAAAAGATGGGAAGGCTTTTTTTCTGTTTGTGTGCATCATTCTTTGACATTCATAGTAAACGTTCGAGATACGGTCACATTATCAGTACAAGCAGACTAACAAACAAATGCCCAATCTCTTGTCATGTAGATTGCAACCTACCATCACTTCCGTTTGTCGCCGATGGGAATGAACTAAGAATATCAAGAACATAACCGTTGAAAATGGAATCCTTATGTCCAGCACCTACTCCCTTTGGGGGAGGCTTTTTTTGTCTTGCAACGGCCTTTAAATCTTTCCATTTTTTCTTCAGTTCATGACTTCTTCTGTCATTTCCAAACATGGCATTCAGTTTAAAGCAGATGCAGTCCCATATCTGTGATAGTGATCATGTAAAGAAAAAAATACATAAAAATGTACAATTGTGTCGTGTTATGAATTGACTATTTGTATTGACTACAGCCATGTATACACAGTAACAACGATATATAGATGTATTCTTTGGCCCTCACGCACATTAAAAGTGTTGAAGCCCTACACTGTGCCAAAGATAACAAACAACAAAAGAGGGTTCAAAGGCACAGAAAATACATAATATGCATGTTACATTAACAGCTTGAATAAGTTTTAAAATGTAAATTGTCTTACTCGCAAAAATCTTTGAAGTATGGTTTCAAATTTGAGACTAATAAAAACCACATCCTGGGTTGTCGGTTATCACCTGGTATTGTTATTCATCATGTGTTCAGTTCACACTAGGAGTAGCTACACTTAAAATACATTTTTGTTGACAGTACATAATATATGTATTTATTAGAACATTGAATAGGTGAACGTGTTTACCGTCGGTAAAAGTATCTAGACTTTACTCTATTGTTTAAATTTAGTTAAATCATCAAACAATTAAAAAATTAATCTTATTTAAGTTTTACTGGGATTAATCCTAATTTATGTGATCAATAAATTATGGCAAAATGTGGTGCAAAAAATCACTCTTGGATACCACACAGCGCACCCACTCCAAATCATAACAAAATCAACTGACCGATCTTAGTATATTTCTCTATTACTGGTAGTATGGTCCATGGTCCTACCTGGTACTTGTGGTGGTTGAGGAGGGTGTGAGGGATTTATTCATATACTCTGACCCAAGACCAGTATTGGTCTAACTAGCCTAAAACTTTGTGAGTACTACAATACAAAAAACATGTCTTCTTGGTTTGAGTGAAATGAGAAACTGTAAGAAGCATCATGATGTTCATATAAAAAGGTGTGTAGTCACTCACACACAGATGACAAAAAACACAAGGCTGACACACTCACGCAGGCACAGGAATTAAATTTTACCACTGTTGTGAGTAGATTCTCAGCAACAGAGTAAACAGGCTAGGCTATATTAAACTGTTAAAAACTTAAATCACAACGGACCCCAGGCAACCTTGCACAGTGACATTAAAAGAGCCGTATTACTATTAGATAAAGGACCATCTTTGGAGCGCATGAGGTGTTTTTGTCTCGTCTGTTATGCTTTTAAGCAAAAATGTTCACAACATGTAAGCCATTCATCGATTCCAAAGCAATCCACGACAAAGCCCGCACACGAATATGCCATTGCGGCGCAAGCTCTGCTAAAAAAGGCAACGGCACACAAAGTGGAATTTTCTCGACTGGATACTTTTAGAAAAGCGGATGGTTCCGATGGTAGACACATACTAAAAATAAAAATTGAAAAATATATGAATGAAATTTTGGATTTGAGATTACAAATGATTTTATATGTTGAATGAAGCATTGGTTTTGTCCTGACCATTCTGAGTTTAGCTGGCCAGGGGGCGTCTAAGTAAGGTATCAAAACACCATCATGTACTGTTACGAGGAGTTTTAATATTCAAATATTAAATTAGCAAACCTGCTTTTAGTCTTGGATTTTTTCTCTTCGCTCATCTATATATAATATAAAAATATTCTAAGCCTACTTATTAAACACTAATTACCAGCTTTATATTCCCATTCTCGCCTCGCCTTTCACATCAATCATCATTCTCCTGCAGTCTGCAGTCAGTGACAAGAAGACAACACACACAGTCAACAGTCAGTGACAGTGGACTGGCCACTGGCAGTGCAAATAAAAATTAACTTTTTATAATTAATTAAAAATTAAAGAGTTCAAATGTTAATAATTAGGATATATATATATATATCTCATACTAATTACTAATCTTCTCCGTGTGTCCCACCTTATCGTGGTGGAGAGGTTTGTGTGATCTTATGATTTAGAAGGCTCTCTATACAAAATAGGTACAACCATATTTGGCAGGCTTCTAATATAATGAAGATCCAGACAAAGAGGGTACACGGCCTGATAAGGGGCCTTGAGGTGGCAACCCCACCACTTATCTAGGGTACTTGTGGGGTAATTGCCTGCATACCCGAAATGAACCAAATTCAAAGAACTAAACTAAACCTTACACCGAAAGGTAGAAAGGAAATTATAAAAAAGAAGACTAATAGTCTACTAATAATTACTATACTTAGACTAATACTAATACTAATACCTCATTTTTCTTCTGCATCGTTAATGTCGGTGAATACTGTCCCAATAAAGTAGCCTGTTCTTTCGACACTTCTTCAATGAGGGTTAGCGTCTCATCTTCTGTAAAATTTGCTTTCCTTTCACGTTTTTTGCTTTGAATTCTTTCTTCCATTATAATTATGAGTATGAGAAACAACAAGCATCGGGCAACTTTTGCAGAAGGAAGTTTTAAAAAACCACAACAAAACCAGCTTCAACAAAACTGATTCCTTGACCTGAAGTGTTCTTATAATACTAGACTAGATATATACTGATGGGGATAAAGGAATGGATTAATTTATAAACGTCAACACAATCAAGTCCTCAAACCTTACTATCGCTAGAAACTAGATACTAGATAGAAGAGGGATCAGATATGGTTTAGAATCGGTAAATTCCGATTTTTTTATAAGCTTCAAAGGTCAATAACTCAGAGTGAATGCGATAACCAATCACTGGATCAGGTAGTGTCGGCGGGAAGCTAGAGCTTGGACTGTGGGCCGTGGGCAAGAGATAATCAAAATTAATTATAATCATGATATTATAATGTTATAATATTAATATGATATCATTAATTTCATTTTTATATTTGGCATGGTGTTCCTATATTGGCTTGCGGTTTTAAAAAATAATTTTGCTGCTTGGTTTTATTAGTGGGATAGGCCAAGTTGTTTCCAGATTGCGTAATGAAAAATAAATTTGGTATAGGGCGTATTCAGTATTTCCATACATGTACAATGTACAGTCGCTTGTTCCACACAATTATAATGTTGAATTATATAGACCCCCACCCCCTCCTTCATAATAGTAGTGTCGTTTGGTGTTCACACCTCCAATTGTTTCTCTTCCAACCACTGTGTGAAGTGTGAAAGCCTCATCAGCCTGGCGTGCTGTTGTGTAGCGCCCCCCCCCCCCCCCCCGGCATCGACGTCGTTGCAGGACAGTGCAGGATTATGTGGTCCATGTCTTGTTTGATGGCGTTACAGGTCAGACAGGATGGCAAAGGACGGTATCCCCATCTGTGCAGGTTGGCTGCTGTTCTGCCATGCCTGGACCTTGTCCGATTACATGACGTCCATTGGTCCCTGTTCAACGTTTTGAAGCTAGGGAGTGGTAGAACAGTGGGATCTTCGACCAGTTCCCCTCCTTTTGGTCTCTTTTCACTCCATTCCTTTTTTCAAAATTCACCAAGTTCAAAAAAGTCTTTTTTTGGTGTGTAGAATGGATTTGAGACAATATGTTGATCGCGCCGATTCTGCAATGTTTTCTGAGTGGGGTGTTGATATCAGAGCTCTGTTGGCGTTGGTGTTGCTTTTGGGTTGCTTCTTCTCTCCGCAGGCGTGGAGAAGCAATCGCGCTCATTACTGGGAGCCATGACGTTGGCGTTGATTTTAAAGTCCCAGTTATTATTGTTCTCGTGGTGTCATTTAATAGGGTGTCTACTTTATGAGTATGGGTTAAACATGTCCAGGCTGGTGCACAATATTCTGCCACGTTATAACAGAGCGTCATGGACGATGTTCTGATGACTGAATGAGTGTCTCCCCAAGATGTTCCAGCTAGCTTCCTTATTATTCCATTTGTTGGTTGTAAGCAGCGTTTGTCCATGTCCAAAAATTGTATCTGCGCCTAACAGGCAGCGTGTGGTGTATTACGTGTTGAGTGTTTCGTTGCTTACCCGGAGTAAATGTGCTACTGTAAAGCGCTTAGAGCATGGTGATGGTCGTGGATAAGCGCTATATAAATGCCATTTATTATTATCATGATTTATTATATGTTTCATCAATGTGTTTGGATTAGAAAGCCACAGCCTTGCTTAACTGTCTCAAGTGATAATATAGAGTATCTAAATCAGCCTGAATGATTGACAGCACACACAGCAACGTTTCGTCCAAAGGCCTTTGTCAAGGGACAACCAACAAGGAACAATCACAATTCAGACATAGGGCGTCAGGGAGCCTTAGCCTGTTGATCAGATACAAACATTATTATCATATTAGTGGTAGCAATGCTTTCCTGTGGACAATGATAATGTCTATTACTATTACTAAAAGTAAGGGACCAGGTGAAGAACGTGATGAAATAAGTCTCTCCTTTGTCGTTGCACGTAACAGTGACACACATAACAAAGGGTAAACTTAAGTGTAGGCAAACAAAAACAGCAAATCAGAGCAGAGACTCAATAGGGAGAACGCTGCATCATCCTTCCGTGGTCGCCACGCCCCCCCCCCCCGCCCAAACCACCCCACCCACCTCACCCACCCACGCCCTATTTATGTTTTACGTGTGATTGTTCCCTTTTGATTGACTGACGATTGACAAGGATCGAAACGTCGCAGTTTCGTGATGTGAACAGGTCAACATAGCTTCAGCAGGTTGTCATTGCTTTTGTATTTACTGGCTCCATGTGACTTTTAATGTGTGGGTCACGATAGGGATAGGGTTGGGGTTGGGGATAGGGTTATGGTTAGGGTTAGGGTTAGGGATAAGGTTGAGGATAGGGTTAGGGATAGGGTTAAGGTCAGGGATAGGGTTAGGGTTAGGGTTAGGGATGCGGTTGAGGTTAGGGTTAAGGTTAGGGTTAGGGATAGGGTTAGGGTTAGGGTTAGGGATAAGGTTTAGGGTTAGGGATAAGGTTGAGGATAGGGTTAGGGATATGGTTAGGGATAAGATTAGGGTTATGGATAGGGATAGGGTTAGGAATAGGGTTAGGGATAGAGGTTAGGGATACGGTTAGGATTGGGGATAGGGATAGGGTTAGAGTTAGGGATATGGTTAGGGTTAGGGATAGGGTTAGGGTTAGGGATAGGAATAGGGTTAGATATAGGGTTAGGGTTATGGATAGAGTTAGGGATAGGGATAGTGTTAGGGTTAGGGTTACGGATATGGTTAGGGATAAGGTTATGGTTAGGGATAGAGATAGGGATATTGTTAGGGATAGGGTTAGGGATAGGGTTAAGGTTAGGGCAAGGGTTGGGGATAGGGTTTGGGATAGGGTTATGGTTATAGGGTTAGGGATAGGGTTAGGGATAGGGATAGGCTTAGAGTTATGGATATGGTTAGGATCAGGGATAAGGTTAGGGATAGTGTTCGGGATATGGTTAGGGATATTGCACGATTCATCATTCATAAGGTGTTTTCTATTATGTGCCAATGCATTGTGCAGTCTCTTTTTGTGTGTGAGTAGTAAGACATAATAAAGGGGCCAGGTGTATCTCTACCAGATAGAGATCTAGTGTCAGATGTTTCTCACGCCAGGCAATCATTCAATCATCCATGGAATCTGCGAATATTGCAAAACATTATCTTCAGCATTGAAAACATAAATGATTTCAATGATGATTCTTTCATTGGCTTGATATGGGAAAGAAAATTGCTCAATCATGGCCTTGAGAAGAAATATTATCCCTGTGCCATTCGTCCCCCAACCCACCCCGGCCCCATGATACACTGAAGACTTGATAAGTACGTAAGCACTACGTACCAATATAAAAAAGCTCCAAATAGGAAAGAGTCAATATTAGTCTTCAACTATAAAGGTGAATGGAGAAGTGACACGTTTGTTGTTGGTTTGGTTTTTGTTTTTTGTTTTTCAGCATGATTTTCATTTGTTTTCGTTTTGTGTTATCAGGATCTAGAATGTAATGTTAATTATTATATGTAGCTTACACAATATCTTTTCCCGGCGTTACTGTAAAACCCTGATGTCGGGCTGGTTGGTGTATAGGGGATCGGCACATACCTTCCCGTCTGTAAGTGTATGTCTGTGCTGCTGCTACTACTACTACTACTACTACTACTACTACTACTACTGCTGCTGCTACTGCTACTACTACTACTACTACTACTACT
>JARFNW010137767.1:0-10690 GCA_031763155.1 Dirona albolineata | reverse complement strand
AGAGAGAGAGAGAGAGAGAGAGAGAGAGAGAGAGAGAGAGAGAGAGAGAGAGAGAGAGAGAGAGAGACAGAGAGACAGAGCAAGCTTGGAACTAATGTCAATAACAAAGCTTCCCGTCGAGATAAAAAAAAGTAGGTCTAAGCATAAGTGGGTCATCAGTCTAGGGGGAAAAATAAATAGAAGTTTCTATTCCCGACAAAAAAGAATGTTAAAAATATAACTTAAAAAGACTTGGATCAATAATTTCCTTTTGATCAGGACACATCAAAACTACTTCCAATTTCTGACAAGATGCAAGCCTGTTAATGTTAATTAATGTCAAATTGCATCATCTCATCTTTTCACCAGACACCATCAGAACAAACAAAACCCAAAACATGGCCACGAGGCAAACAACAAAGTGAGGCGGAATGAATGTTCGGGCAGAAAGGCGAGTTTGAATCGCCGCTGCTCTGGGTGATTCAAGTCATCATAAACAAACACCTCAAAATTAAGCCTTGGAATCAATCTGCTGTGCCAGCAACTATAATGAAAGATGTCGTGAAGAAAACAAAATGCTTTCTCTAGTTCAATTCAAATATTCATTCCTTGTTCCAAATTTTCACTTATTTTGTAACAATACTCACTCATGGCTTCTACAAAGAAATGTCTCCATCCATGTTTTCACACTTTTAAGGTTATCATAATGTACATTTAATCATAATAATGTACATTTATATAGTGCTTATTCACGATCATCACCATCATTTTCCTTGGGAAAGGTTATCATAATAAAATATCAAAAGTGTCACTTCAACTTCAATCTCCTCCTTGATAACTAGCTATCTTTGATAAGACCTTCTTTGATCCGATTAATATGGGCCGACTCTCAAAGTATTAACATGTGGTTATGAGCAGTCTCATGGAGGCGAGGTGGCCTAGTGGTTAGGACACAGCAGACTCTCATGGCGAAGGTCATGGGTTCGGATCCTATCCCATCACTTCGTTGTTTTTCTTAGGCAAGAAACTTTAAACTCCCATTGCTTCACTCGACCCAGGTGTGAAAATGGGTACCAGCTTATAGCTGGGGAAGTAATCTGCGATAAACCAGCGTCCTGTCCAGAATGGTGACGTATTGTCACTCTGTCCGCTTCATTCATACTACGGAAACCGGGAAAAGCACTGGCTCTACGGGCCGCAAGGCTCGAAAGGACTTTTACTCATATTTTATGAGCACTCTAGTACTTGCTGAAGAATGAGACAAGAGACAACCAGCATTACTCACCACCCAGTCCAGCGAGGTGACGTCCTTATTGCTGGGGACCTCAGTCCCTCCCTTCTGGATACAATGCCTGAGGACTAGCTGGTTGGCACTCGTACCACTCTTGTTGTCATTCATGTTCCAGATACGGGCAGTGGAATCACCAGATCTGAACACATTCAAATAAGAAGAAGAAAAAACAACAACATATTATACAAAATTTCAACGACACTTTTTGGGCTGTCAAAAAACATGTACCCTCTCTCTCTTTCTTTATCAATACATAATACACCATTCTAGACAAAAACACATCAACAATTATTATATTAATTCAAACCTGTGGTTGATGATTGTATTGTACATATTTCAGTTTTCAACTAAGTGCACTGAACTGCATCAAAGCAATGGAAATATAATTTAACATGCGTTATCTAGAAATCAAACAGGAAAGAAACTGTATAAATTTACACAATGGCACCACAAACAACTACATAGGATACAAATGACCCCCAAGACATAAGGTACCATACTAACCAACCCAGAGGCACAGTGAGCTGATCACCTGCTTGCCGTAACAATCTTGATTCATAGATTTTCCAGCTCTGTATCAGGCCAATAGCCAGCCGCCATGTGTACTAGGCAGCACAGACTTGCACTAGACCTGGATACGTTTTACCTGGGTCTTATGCCTTGTACACTGTCCTCGACCAGACACAGAGCTGGTCCCTACACTATTTTTCATGGTTCTAAAGGGAACAGATAACAAACAAACAAACAAACAAACAAACTAACCCAGAGGCCAAGAGGTCGTTGGTGGGGTTCCAAGCACAGATGAAGACCTCTGATGTGTGTCCACGCAGGACGGTGGATTTGTTGGTGGGAATGTCCACGGCCCCGTCCACTTCCATGTTCTCGTTGTGGTTGTCTGGGAGGGAAATGGGAGATAAATCAACGACTAACACAAGGACAGAGTTAAATGGCATGACACAGTTAGTTTTCTCCGCCTTAGAGCCTGGCCCCAATGAGAATAGAAAACCAGGCTCTTGGGCTGATTTCAATTCAGTGAGGTTTTAGCTATGGTGATATCAGTAAATGTGTGTATGCAATCAATATTAATAAATTTTTTTAATTCAGCCCTTCGCGTGGCACAGTAAGGATCCGTTGCCTGGCATTCGTAAGAAGGGATAAAGATAAATACACCAAGCGTTAGCTAGCCTAATGTTAACAGGAATCACCCATCATGTTGTCCAAATGAGCAAATCAGGGGTTAATAATAATCTTGCCCAAGGAAAAAAACGAAATGCCTGAAGCAAGCAGGGCTCGAACTCGGGTCACCCAGGTTATAGTGCAATTCCTTATCAACTCGCCCATCTTGCCAAAAAAACACCCAAAAAAACAAGCAACAAAAAGTCTGAATGCAAACATATTTAAAATCAATGAATAAAGATAACGAGTAATGCATGTCCTGTCACATACAAATAAACCAAAGTCCTCTTCAAACTATATAAGTTCACTCTCTCCCACCCGACTCACCGACAATGTGGGCACCATCGTCCCCGTTGGTATTGGAGGTTTCTGTCTTGACCTGCGTACTCTTGGTGACGGCCTGCTTCCTTGACTCCACCACATCGGGCATTACGGCATCAATCAGAGACAACGACTCCATGGTACGCTCCGACCCATCCTGCAATCAGAGAGACAATAGAAAACACCTGAAGCTTTCACTTACAAATCAAATTCATGTAACTTTGAAACCTCAGATTTTAATTCCTGTTTATTCATTAACAACAACAACAAGAGTAATAGATGCTTGAAACCCACAAATGACAAGTAATGTATCCTTGTATCTGCCTTGCAGTGTCAAAACCAAAATTTAATTTGCTTTTTGTTCATCTTTTTACTTTCAGAAGCACAATTGAGAACCAGGGGGTGGGGGGGGGGGGGGTGAAACAAAGATGAGGAAGGTAGCGTATAATCTTTAAAGGGGAAGCTGAGGCCTACTAGATACAATGACAACTTTTGTTACACGTTATTTGTGAGTTTGAATTTGAATGCAAAAAAATTTAAGACATAAATAAATACCATTTTGGCAGAAGTTAAGGTCAGTCATTATATTTTGAGGGGGTAATTTAATATCAGCATTGTAAAATTTTGCTACCTGAGAAAATTGCGCATTTTTGACTGATAACAAATCATACATTTTGATAGCATGTAATAGGTCAAAACCGTTGGATGGGTTTTCCATTTCCCCAAGGTCGTTCTATTGTGAGTAAAAAGAAAAGTGGCAAACAACTTTCCAATGGTGAATAAGGAATCTCATGATTTGTTTTCCGTACTTCCCGAATAGCAAGGTCAAGTTGCTTGTGAAAACCTACTGACGATCTTGTCCTATAGGACACGATCTTTAGAAGATTTTCCCCAACAACTTGACCTTGCTATTACTATTAGGGAAAGCTCGTAAAAAATCATGATATTCCTTATTCACCATTGGAAAGTTGTTTGTCATGGTATATTTTACTCACAATAAACCAATGTTTGGGAAATGGAAAACCCAAGCAAACGGTTTTCATCTATTTAAAAAAATATAAAAATAGATAGTCTATATTATATTTGAATGCACTTCAGGCAAATTCTAACTTAAACCGCACCATTAAAGAGGCAGCAAAGCTGACAGGGGATATAACTGCAATAATAATTTTGTCTTTCCCCCCAATACACCGATGATCTCCCTTCCCTAATTTTCGTCGGGGGTTTATTTTATATCACCAACACCACGACCACCCTGGCCGCCTCCGGATCCATCCTAAGACAAGAGAAACATCCTACTGCCAGAGTGATAGTCTGATACCCGTAACGTGTTGCTATACTGTATGCTCAATGGCCGAGTCTAGAAGGACTTTGCATGACACGGCCTGTTTTATGATTAACGTCCTTGAACTTACGGTACTACTTGCACTATAAACAACTCTCTATCTCGGGATGCTGACCGGACCGACCTTGTCCTTGTCAGGCAAAAATAGACTACCGACCGTTATCAAACAATTATTGATGGCAGATGTGATGCACACCTTGACCTCAGGTTGACCACCTGTCATTTTATCGCAGCCTCGAATATTTCAGGTGTTTGACACACACACACACACACACACACACACACACACACACACACACACGCACGCAACCCATTCAATTGAATGTAAGTATGTCAATTTAACACTAGGCTAGGATCTTGGTAGATAAACGAAGCGGATTGGAGTTTCACTGCGATGGGTCAACATATTTTCATTATCATCATCATCATCATCATCAGCATCATCATCATCATCATCATCATCATCATCATCATCATCATCATCATCATCATTATTACAAAACTTCTTTAATATAGAAAACAAACACCAAATCAAATATTATTCCAAATATGCCAACTACAGGGCGTTTGGACATCACAGCCCCCGCCCCCGCCCCCATCTCCTTTGGGAAGACAATTCATTATGTTGTCTGCAATGCGGTGATGCGATGTGGCTGTCGCTTGGGTAATTTCGATATTTTTCCAAAATAACCGTAAAGATGAAGTGCGATAGTTGACAAAATAAAGGCAATTTAAACAAACTGTTTAATCGTCGTTTCCAAAGAAATCCACGATGCGGTGCTTGACATACATAAACACACACACACACACACACATATTCACATACATGCACACACGAACGCGCGCGCGTATACACACAC
Source organism: Dirona albolineata (assembly GCA_031763155.1). Classification (NCBI taxonomy): domain Eukaryota; kingdom Metazoa; phylum Mollusca; class Gastropoda; order Nudibranchia; family Dironidae; genus Dirona; species Dirona albolineata. The sequence continues at coordinate 5,718 of JARFNW010137767.1, read as the reverse complement.
ACACACACACACACACACACACACACACACAAACACTCAAAACCCATTCAACCGAATGGCTCTGCTTGGATTTGCTCTTAAAACTCCTATGGATAGATTTTGAATGGGCTTTGCATCACGGTAATGCATCTTGCCTTGTTACACGGTCCTCGGTCAGACACGAACCTGGTTCCTACAACTACAATGATGAAGTAACAGTTCTACATGGAAGCGACAACAAACGAACATGGATTCAGATCAAGAGACTTTATTTACGAGTTGCAACAAGTGTTGTATTCTGAAATGATGATGGTCATGATGTTGATGATGAAAATGATGATGATGATGATGATGACGGCGATGATGATGATGATGATGATGACGACGACGATGATGATGATGATGATGATGATGATGATGATGATGATGATGATGACGGTCGGCAGTGGTTTTGGTGGCAGTGGTGGTGATAAAAATGACGATGACAGTGGAGGCGATTGATATGGTGACGTGATTTATTTCATTCCTAGTTTTTCCCCTCAGCACCGACAGCATCTCTTAGCGTTAGGTTCTGAGGCACGTTCTTCTCTTGGGACAAACGACTTTATAACAGGCTCCAGCAGAATGACAACCGCACTAAACAATACAAGTCCTCCTATAAAATGGTATCCTCCAATGAAAGAATCCGTCTCATCTTTCAACCATCCAATCAGAATGTGGGTTAGAGACATAACGACCCCATTGATTAAGAAATATCCGGACATGATTTGACCTATGAACTCTGCACCCAAGAGGTCAATGGTAATGCCTGGAAGAAGAATGTGGAGATTTCCTGCATTGACGCCGAAAATGACGCACAGCATTATCATCGGTACAAACCCGCGGAAGAATACCGCGAGCTGAAAAGCAGTTCCCATGACGATCTGGCAGATGCAGACGATGTGGATCCTACGCACCCAGCCCTGGTCAGCCAGAAGACCGATGCCGATTTTGCACAAGTCGCAAGCTCCAATGATTGTCATCAGGTAAGGCAACTGGTCGATGCCCAGCCCCTGTTCTTTCCCCAGAGAAGGCATGTAAGCCGCTGCGCATTGGGTATTCACGCCAATTCCGGAAATCAACAGCAACATAATACCAAGAGGATGTAAGTACACCGATTTCTGTGTAACCGAGTTTGAAGAAGGACTAGAACAACACACCTTACACTCCCCGGAGTTCTGAATTGATTCCACGTCAAGAGAAGTCTGATCAAAATTGTCCACGTCCAGCATTTTCGAAGTTTGCGAATATCGACCGTCGTTAATGTCGCTTTCTGAACCCGCAGTCAATTTTGGCGATGAATACAGAATACTGTCCACACCAAGTGAAGAGTTACTTAGATGTTTAACACTTTTGGAAGATGATATAACTTCGAGAATTTTCCACCCTGAGCCTGAAGAGAATACATCTGTTAGAGATAATTTCGATTTCGCAATATTCCTTTCACTACCCGTGTGACGATGATGATGATGATGAGGATTATTTTTGCTAACGATAACGGAATTCTGCGATTTTCCATTCATGATGATGTTTTCATCTAACGATTTCAGGCTTTTGCTCCTGAGAATTTCGTGTCCTTTCAGGGAATTCAATCTTGGATGCGTTGGAATAATAATATCAGTATTTACTTTCGTGTCGTCGATCAAACGCTCTTTTTCCAAACATGCATGGTCTATCACCTTGATCAAAATATCACCATCAAGACGAGTGGAGTCCGTGTCATTATATTCATCATTTCCGGGCATCTTGGGGTCAAAAGACTCGATGGAAAGTTGAAACTCTGGCATTTTAACATCACTTCCAGGGGAGGTAACACTTGTTTCATTCTCTTCATGATCAGCAGCGGTAGTCGAGGTGTCGTAAAAACTCGGGGGTCTGAATAGCAGACATGAAGCGATATTGTGAAGATTTAGACCTCCGTGAATGAGGAGAGCTCCTAACAAGCCGTACGTGTTCAGTAAGAACTGGGTCAAAGGCGGTCCGGCCATCATGCCTACGCTGAGACCCAAATTGGCGCAGGCGACTGCGAACGATAACCTTTTCTTGAAGTAAACTCCGAGTAAGGTCACTTGTGAGATGAATATCAACGGGTGAGAAAGGCCGAGAGCGACGAAGAAGACGTTGATACAGATGATATTGGGTGAGAAAGCTAGTCCGATGATAGAGCCCGCGTTGATGGCACAGCCGGCCAGGGTCACAGTTCTTACCGAGAATCGAGACAGGAGAAAGGGAGGTACCAATATAGCACTGATGCTGAACGCAGCGGTGTTGAGGCCAAAAGACAGCGTCGTCATGGTAGCGGATTGCTGAAATTTGTCTAGAAATGCGATGAAGAAGATGGATAAGGATCGGATAAAGCTGAAGCAAAATGCCGTGTTGATAAAAGCCCCGAGCATCACCAGCCAGGCCCATCCTCTGTCCACGGGCAAAGAGGGGCGGGCTGGGTGGGTCGTTGTTTCTGGTATGGAGGACATTGCTGGGTATTTAGATCTAAGTAGTCAAATTTATAACGGAATGTATATATTATTATAGAGCAAAAAATTGCGGGCTTCCCCCCTCGTGGGTAGTGGTGGTAGCCTTTGGCGATGTCCTTCACATTAATGGCCAGCGGAAGCTTTGGATCCGAGAGCTTTCGGTGTGTAGCAAAGACTTCCGCATCTCCTGAAATATATGAAAAAGCAATATATAAAGAGTTTCAGTTTATGATTCATCAGCGGGCATACACCATCATTATCATCGTCATCGTTATCGTCGTCGCCGTCATCGTTATTATCATTATCATCATCATCATCGTCATTATCATCATCGTTATCATCATCATCGTCATCGTCGTCGCGGTTGTCGTCATTATCATCATCGTTACCATCATCCCTTTCTCACAATCCCTGCGGAGCATAAAAGGTCAGTGTGACAGGCGCATCATTCTGTGGCGTCGGTGACTGAGTGGTTGGGCTACTCGACTCGAGATCGAGTGTCCTGAGTTCGAATCATGGCGGAAGCTACCGATGTCGAATCCTTGGGAAAAACTCATAACACATTTTTTTCCCTCGCTTGACCCAGGTGTGAATGAGTTCAAAGCCTACAGGCAGACAGTATTGTAAGTATAAAACTATAGGAAATACTGTGACGTGCGCCTCATTGGCAGTTGTATTCTATGCTCTGCAGACATTATGATATGACTTTACTGTCGTCAGTGACAGTTTTTCAAAAAAGGATGTTAAAATGTCTTTGGTAATATCTTCTTGATTTACCTTTATCTAATTAAGTTATCGATTATAACAGCAGAAAGTCATGAACATTATCACATTCAATCACGCATGATCGCCCCGCCCCCCCCCCCCCCCACACCATACCACCACTCTCCGCCATTTTTATACTTTATTACGTGCTTCTTACGGTGATGTAACATTACAGAAATATTACGCGAGTCAATACACAACACAGACGCCGTGTTGGGAACCGCAAGGAGAAATGTGGCAACAGTTGGCGTTGGAGAATAGTCACCGACACGTCCGTCAAGGACACGCTGCTTACAACCGAGGGGACCTCCACATTGAACGTTCGTCTCCAATAGGGAGAGCCTAGAGGTAAGTGGGGCAAAGTGTCTTACAAGCGCCGGTGAGCCAATACATTTCATTATGTATACATATTGTCGTTGACGGTTTTAGATCCCAGGCGGACATCCGTCCATTCGCTAGCCACGATAAACGTTGCTTGACAACACAACAAGCCGCCGAGTTGTGTTCACGACTCGGCTATGGATAATATATATATGTTACTTATCATAATTTCATACTAGAGTAGACATATTTACGTTACATTATATTATTATCTATATAGAATATAACATTTATTCTTAACTCCTTCACTGCTGTCAAAACAAATTATATATCGTTCCGTATGCTCTAGACTAAATGAGAATGAAAACAATAGGACAAGATCGTTAGAAGGTTTTCCCCAGCAACTTGACCTTGCTATTCAGGAAGTACCGAAAACAAATCATGAGATTGCTCATTCACCATTGGAAAGTTGTCTGTCACGGTAATTTTTACTCACAATAGAACGACCTCGGGGAAGTGGAAAACCCAAGCCAGTGGTTTTGACCTATTAACAGACCATACGTTAACTGTTAGAACATTTTGGCACACTTTTATACTTTAAAAAATGACATGAATAATACAATGAATCATGCAATGTTTTGAGTATAAGTCACTGCAATAAGGTTGTGCCAAAATGTTCTAACAGTTATCGTAAGGTCTGTTAATACGGCGCTGGGACCGTATACACAGACCATACGTAAACTGTTAAGACATGTGTGCAGGCTGAGAATCACTAGAATCGCGTTATGTTGTGAGTAGAATCCAATGCAATATGAGTGTGCCGAAATATGATAACTGTTAACGTATGGCCTGTGAATACGGGCACATGAGGAACACACATTTCACCGATAAACACCTTGCTGTTCCCCTCAGTTACATGACAACTGGGAGCTGACACCTGAGACTCGTAATAATAACATGGAGGCATCAATAATACGTAATACACGATTAAACACAAAGTCTGAACAATAAGATAAGATAAGATAAATTTAAGATAAGATGATACTTTATTTTCATCCCATTAGGGAAATTTGTTTTACAGATGCCTATAAAAATTATAACATGTATGTTATACGCATAAGATATGGAGCATCACAACATTATAGTATTGACATGAATAATAATACATGAACGATATAGTCTAGATCTATGTAAATTGTAAATACGTATCTTCAAGGTATATTTAAAAACAAGTATGTTAAAATAATAAATAAAGTTATATCATGGAAAAAGAGACCATTGTTGTTTGTCAATTAAAATTCATTTACAATCTAACTATGGTTTAAAAGTCTAGTGCCATACGGTAAAAAAAGATTTATAATGTCTCTCGCTCCTTGTACTTATAGAAAGGATTCTGTAGCTGCGTACATATCTTTTAATCTATATATTATTGTTATGGTCCAGAAATGAACGATAAAGATAAAGATGTGATTATGGTGATATGGTGCGTATCCCGGTACGAGGACGGGCTCACAGACTTGACATCATTATATCCCCCAGGCATGAAGCTGGTCACTACACTGTTTAATCACAGCACTATAGGGATCAGATAACAAACAGACATCCCCCATTAGGCGGTGTCATTCAATATCCGTCATCCTTCACAACTCGCTGCGGTAGCATACAGTATAGTATCATGTTAGGCTCATCATCAAAAAGATACTGACAATATTTTCATCTGCCTGTTGCTGTCTTTTCATTCACACCTGTGTCAAGTCAGGTAAAATATTTAAAGAGTTGTTTTTCTCCTCCAATGTCTCAATATCGATAACTTAATCTTAACTTACAATCTCGGGGGTGGCATCCAAATCACTTGACCTCCGGCGCCACATTGTGGCAGGGGATCTTACCACCTTGACCAAACATGTCCTGACCTCACGGTGTGATATCATGCAGTGTTAGTCATCTACCAACATGATAGTATTACTGTCGTCACCTGTACCATCGGTGTTTGACCATAACACCCGACAAGGCACATAAGATGGTACCTATATTTGGACAAATCATCCGTCCTCCTTCTCTATCTCCCTCTCTCCCTCTCTCTCTCTCTCTCTCTCTCTCTCTCTCTCTCTCTCTCTCTCTCTCTCTCTCTCTCTCTCTC
>JARFNW010137756.1:0-10690 GCA_031763155.1 Dirona albolineata | reverse complement strand
AACGTTCATTTGTTTTGTTACTTGTTTTATTTGAAGCTATACCATTTTCCCGTGTTTTTCATACCTTCCATTTTAATATATATAGCTATTCTGAGTTTGGCTGGCCGGGGGGTCTAAAGTATCCAAACACCCTGTAGACTACCAGTTTCAGAATCTAGAGATACATTCATTGGTCATTGACATTGATGATGGAGGACCCATGATGTTCAACACTGATGTCAACAGTATTCATCAAATATCAATGGATCATGTCATATAATATTATTATAAGTATACGTAAATACATACATTATCAACAACATACCATCATATATGATCTAGACCATTTTGTCTTTAACTTTAAAACAGACAAGTGTTAAAACCCAAAGGAGTCTTATTTACATTACAAGAAGGTCTCTCCAGCCAGTCATCAGTCAGTGAGTGGTGCAAAGAAACAAAACAAGTCAGAAAACGAAAAGGTTAGAAAATAGGCCTATTATTATTATAAACTATAATTAATAATAGTCTATGCCCTAGTCTACCAACCAATGACAATGACTTGAATGACAGTCCCTAGCAGATATCTTAGAATCTTAGAATGTATGATGATACTTACTCAAAACAAAAGCCAATGATGTTGTCATTAATCCAATGAGGCCCTGACAGCAAGTCCAAATCGGATTTTTTCAATAAGCTGTCCCCGAAACTCAAAACGGTCTTGTCGTCCTCAGCCATGTCAACTTTTTTAGACTTTACGTTCCATTCATCTCTAATGTTTGCCAGCATTCCAAATAACACACAACTACAACTAGCTAAAAAAAAGAATTTAAGGGACCAAATTAAATATAAACAAAATAATATTTATCTTTATTGAGATTAAAAATCAAATAAGGTGCATCTGTATTTCTATGCACAGGATCTAGATAATATAAAATTAATTCTTCAACTTCTTTCTTGGTGTAGCTTAAAACGAAACATGGATTTGAGTAATTGTGGTATAGACTACGTGTTATTTTATAGGCTCCGAAATTGATGGGAAAAAATGAGAAAGACAATTTGGCAATCTGTTGTGACCCACGCAGATTGACCTCAGTGACCTCGTTTCTTTTTTCCTGTCCTTCGTTGTCAAAAGAGTTGACGCCCACCGCTTGTTGCTCACATGACATTGTTTTGATTCTACGAGGCTACGGCTACAGCGATGGATAGTCGCCGTTGATGACAGACAGTGTCAGTGTAGTGTAGTAAATGTTATCATGTTTACAGACGATTAGATCTGGAAGTTTAGTTCCAATCATGTTTTGTCTTGACTGTTAAAAAGAACAAGATTGCAATGATATTGGCATAGAAAACAAATTAGCCGTCAGTGCAATATTTTATGCATACGCAATTGTCAATAAATAATACAAAATGTATGAACTGTTCGAGTTCGTACGTGTGTTCACAGTGAAGCCCAGCAGGCCAGAGAACCACAGCCTCTATTGTAAAGTAAATATAATTAAATACGCATGGAAAGAAGAAGGAGAAATTAGTTTCCTGGCGATGCTGTGTTCAAATGGTAAGAAGATATTGTAATTGTAATGTTGGGCTGTTGCGTTGGGGTAAGATTAAAATCATTGATAAAATCTATCTGGCTAGATACTCTGACTCTAGCCTACTACTATCTACTACTATAAATACTAGGCCCTAGGTTGGTCTCAGAAAAGATGACCAGTGGCTTCAAAATATCTATTAATCTAGATAGCTGTTAATTTGATTTAGTAAAATTGTCCTTTATACCTGCAAATCAAGGTACACATGATCAGGGTTCTCCATCTTCCAGGTTTGTAATGTATTGATATTGCAATTTTCCACTGCAATATTTGCAGTTGCAGCAGTGCCTGACCATAATGGACAGCTTTCTATGCATCCCATGGTTCATATTTAAGGTTTTAAAGATTCAAGATTTTACGATACATCATTTGAGGTTTATATGTCATTATTTTTCACTTAATTTTTGTTGTGTTTGTTTTTGGGGGGTTGTTTTCTTTTTCTTTCTTTCTTAATTTCAAAGATATACTTTTAATCTTAAATGTTAATCTGGGTATTCTGTAAGGACTGATATTTGAAGTGATTCTAAATCTTTCACAGATTATCTTCTGCTCCGGTATGATGTCACAGGACAGACCCCCATCACTAAACAATTGCCATGGTTACCACAAGAAAATATCATCTCGATGTGTTTTGATCCAATGATAACATGTCTGTTAGTCGTGACAGGATATTCGAACAAACTTTTCATCATTCCAGCACTTTCACTAGTGGTGAGATTACCTTACATTGGCCCAGCTCCTCCCCCTTGCTGTCAGGTTTTTAATTTAATACAAGTGGAACAGGTTCCTGTCTGGGATACTAGATGAGAATGCTTTGACCAAAATGTAGCATTGTAACAAAACCCTTAAAGGAAAAATAACTCTAAACATTCAATCTTTTTTAGTCCTTCATTTGTACAGCTTTTTCTCATTGGCAGTAAAATGCATTTTTTCTCTAAATTCAGATATTCAATACTTCTAAAATTCAAATTTTTCATGCATTGTATTTGTATGGATTTTCATGTGATAATCTTTACTGTTTATTGTAGTTTGAAAAATTAAGTATATTTGGTTGATCATATGAAAATACCTGACAATTTAAATTGACTTTTAACCTTATATGCAACGTAAAGCGACCAGAGCTTATTATCATTATCATTATTATGTAATTGTTCAGACAATCCAATCTGGGTAGTTGGTGAATTGAATTGATTTGGTTATGGATTGAAAAAGACACGCTGTCCTTCAATTTTTAAAAATATTTTTCATGTTTGGAAACCTAGTATTGAATTGTCATTACTTTGGGGTTATTAACTTTCTTATTTTGTCTTTTTGACAGAAATCTGAAGCTACAATGAATCAAATATTTCCAAAAGATGACGTGACTGTTCGACCATATGACAATGTCAAAGGTAGGATTTAACGTTGATACATAAATATTGTGTTATATATTTATGCCTCGTATTGTTTGATAATTATGACTTTAGGAATAATTACTATTATCGAAAACTCAACCTGTATAGAAATAGGCAACCAAAAGGAAGGTTGAAATCGTAAATTGCTTTTTAAATGTCTTGGAATAACAATTAATGATTCTTTAAGCTTTCAACAACATGGAGACAAATTAACGAGAAAATATGATATGTCAAAGATTACAAATTTTATAACTAAGATCTTTTTTGATGTAAACAAGAGTACCATGATTCCGCTTTAGAATTCACTGGTATTGAGTGTAATCACTTTCGATGTGATGATGTTTTATGGTGGATATAGAGTGAGAATTAAATTAAAGCCTTAAAGGAGCAGGCAAACTTATAAATCACAGATTAGAAAGTATTGAGCACCAATATGACAAAGCTATGGAAAGAAAAGATTTTGGTATAATTAATGATATAAGCAAACTTCCTTTAAAACCTGAATTAAATTTACTACCATCAAGCAGACATTATCTGAAAAAGAAATGTAGATACAAATAGGTATAGATAAACTTTTATTCCATCACCAATTCAGTAAGAATAGAGAAGTGTTATTGACCCCAACTCTGGGATGAACTCTCCGTTACTGACTCAAAAACCACCAGAATGAAGTCATGAACCAGAGCAAAAACAACTCAAATTATAATGAGAACTTCAAGAAAAGTTTGCGTGTGCATTATGTTGTTGAGGATATAATATTTTTATTTTATCTCTGAATCTTTTCTGGGATTCTTGATTTTTATGTGGATCAAATCTATTTGTAATTGATGTTGCAGAGAAAATTATTATTTTTTATGTATGGGTACAATTTCCAGGGATTTTTTAAAAATTATTATCCACTTGTTTTTAGATTGACTTTTCAGAGATAAATTTGAAAGTTGATTGTTCTCAGCATTGTAGAGAGATATAGCAACTTATAATTTTTTTAGTTTTTTTTTCTTATGCATTTGTTTATTTGTTGGTTTGTTTGACAACTTGTAGGCATATCTATATATTTTATTTTAGATTTTTTATTTTCTTATTTTTTAAAGTGATGAGACATAATTTATTCTCACCAGGTTCTTTGTCTTGTGTCATTTGGTGGCAAACTCTGGAGGGGAAACAAGTAGCAATCATGGCCACAACAGTAAGTCCAATCACAAAAGGAGTTGATATCATGATCATTCATGGCATGAGTGGCAGAGTTGTTAGGCCACTAATTTCTAGATCAAGAAGTCCCAAGTTCAAATCCTGGCATCACTAACCAAGCTCGATACTGAATCCTCTGGAAATACTCTTTATTCAACTTTTCTCACTCCGTGATGGGAATAAGTACCAAGCTACTGGCAGAGAAGATATTTTTCTGATTGCTGGTGGGATGCGCCTAACAGGCTACTCTACTGTGTGCTCTCATTGAAATTGAGAGGGACTTTGAATGACTCATCCTGCTGGTGTAAAGTCTGTGAGCCCGTACTTAGGACTAAACACCCGTTTTATTCTTTATCAGATAAAATCAGACATGCAGATTTTCCTTTGACATACCAAACTTTATGTAGCGTAAGAGATAATTGTTTTCTGAAGCCTCAAGAATGTGTATACTGTTGAGATATGTTGTAATTTTTGTTGTTTTTTGGGGTTTGTAGTTTGTTTTTTTGCTTTATGGTGTAATATAATAATATGGCATAATTTATTTGTTTATTTTGGTGTTGTTAATGATAATGATGAGAATTATTATGTCTGTTATTAGATTTCAAACTTAGAAAAAATAATATTGTTTCTCCACTGAAGTCAGACAACGTGAAATGCCCCAAGTAATGTTGAATCTCCATGTATGGAAAGGCGCATGTTTGTTTGCTATCTGTTCCCTATAGTACCATAATAAAACAGAGTAGGGTCCAGCTCTGTGTCTGGCCAAGGACAGTGCACAAGGCCGAAGGCATCAATGCACAAACCGAGATAAAATGTATCCAGGTTAAGTGCACGTCTGTCTCCTACTAGTACACATGGCCTGATGCAGAGCTGAAAATCTATGGATCAAGAGCTTTTAGGCAAGCAGGGGATCAGCCCACTGTGCCAATAAACCTTGTTTGGTACAAGAAGCAATACACTGTTCAATATTACTCATATCTGGACCAGACAACATGGTATTGTAGCCTCAGGGGCTCACCCAACAGCTATAGAAACAGTGGGAATTTTACCATAGAGGCATAATGGAAAGGAAAATACATGCATTAAATTTAAGAAATACATTTTAACCTTTTAAGACTTGTAGTAAGTCTCATCTCTCTTCCTGTTTTTAATGTTCCTTTTTGCCTTTATCAGGTTGGTGAATTAGTTTTCATTGACCTCCTGGACACAGATGCTCCGGAATTTCGACTGACCATCGACGCAACCATCACAGACCTCTCCCTGTCATACGATGATGGGCAGATGAACACAACTTTATTGGTAAGTCTAGTGAAGGAGTGGGGGCTGCCAGAAGCTTAAAAATTTGAATGTAAGGATTGCAAAATGAAAAGATAATGGTATAGCTTCAGTGGTAAGTCTTGGAAGTTTTGGGATATATTGCCTCTCTAATTTTAAATTTTGATCAGTTGTCATTACTCAAGAGTCACTGTGGAGGTAGAATTACTTTTATTGTCCTGGCCTGAATATGGTTTGGATATGTTAAGGGGTTTGGACTTAAATAAATGAAAACAGAATATTAGATAAAATTCCCTTAATTCATCCCAGGGGGAAATGTCTTTAGGGTCTATTCTGAGGGTAGACTGGATATAACCCAGGCATCAGCCGCAGTGCAGTGACACAAAGCGGGATCAAGGTCTTGAGAAAAAACTCCAGTGCTTCTACCGGGATTAGAACCAGCGACCTCTTGAACCAATGACGAGTGACTTAGCCACTGCTCCACCAGCTTTGTCATTGTCCCATTCACTATGTGGTTTGGCATGAACGTGGCCTTGATCATGCTATGTGTAATCAATGCTGGGTGAAATAAATCTTACCAACAGGTGTATGTTATCTTCACCAATGTGTTTTCTCCACCCAAATTAATCAAAGTTTTTCTTCGAGTTTTTAGATTTAAAATATTCTTCTGAACTTTTTTCTGGGTTTGGAGATGAATCTTTATATTCCTGGAAAGCAACAAAATTATACAACAGCTTGATCATTTCAATGATGTGTTTGGCACCTAGATCACTACAATCACTGGCAACCAATGGCATCTTCTCCTTGAGACAAGAACAACTGAGACGAGTTTCTCCCCCGGCTCTGATTTGAGCGAAATGGGGTATGACCATATAGATGGTAGGAGCATTCCTCCCCGCAGTATTCTTGATGGTGCAGGTAAGATATTCGAAGATGAGAATATTTTTCCAATGAAAATTATTGGTTCGGCTGATGGGAAATGTACGAGTGGTACCAAGTTTGAAACGTAATAACTGCATCACCTAGCTCTGTGGCTAAAATATTAGTAATAATGATAATGATAAACTATAACAACACACATTTTCAAAAGTTATGCTCAATGCACCTCTCAAAGACATTTAAGAACGTTACATCATGTTATGAAAATCAATCAGTTAGCAGCATATTATTTCATCAAATATACTAAGAGCAAACTACAGGTCATAAAAATGTAATAGTGAAAAGGTACTGTTTTAGCATGGACTTAAAAGTATCTATAGAGGGTGCTTCTCGAATTTTCTTTGTGGTCTGCACACTAGCCTCCTCAGATGGGGCGAAAAACAGGAGATCCTGGGTCTATATTAGACACATTAAAGAACCCACAACAGTTACAAAATCATAAAGAGTAGACAGTTGTAGCCGCTGTCCTGGCACAATGGGAGATTCATGTTCAATAGAGCTGCGCCTATATTCTTAGTCGTTACGTAAAACTGTTAACACATTTTTTGCACAATCTTATTTGACGTCAATTAACAATCAAATGCAATCAAAATGCGACATAATTTATAGACATTCACAAGTGCACAAAATCCAGTGCTTCCACCGGGATTCGATCTCACAACCTCTAGAGTCAAAGGCACGTGACTTAACCACTGCTCCCATGTTTCAGACTCCACCCCTTGGGTTTTGGGTTTGTGAAGGGTACGTTCACAGTGCACTGGTTTGCACTTTTTATTGTCACACCGATTAGCTTTGAATTACAGATGACGAAGATGAGGTTGAATGAGATTTAAACTGTAATGATTTTATTACACCCTGTTATGTATTTGATAGGCAACCGTTATTTAAATATCTTTATCCAGAGGAGAACAGCATCATCTTCACACCAAGGCAGTTTCAGATCTTCCAACCTCCGACTCTCCTGAAACCCCAATATGCAAAAGGTCATCATTTTATCACCGCTCATTGCACGGCGACGTCCACTCTACAGGTAGGGAGTAGTAGTAGTATCGTATGATATGTCGTCACATCTCCACTCCTAGGTAGGGAGCGTATTGGTGTCACTCTTCTTCAGCTTAAATCAATAGGACACGTTTTTTAAAGATTATTTTCCCCTACAATTTGAAGTCACTTTAACTAGGGAAGCACCAATTTTGATTAAAATTTTGATGCCCTTTAGATTGGTGACTTCCTATTTGATAGGCATTTCGTCGTCATATTTTCCAAAAATAAAGCACTTTTTTTGGTTTTTCTATCTAAAGGATTTCTACTAAATGATTTGAGAATTCCCAGTAATTCTCATTAATGTTTTTCTGATTTTGAATGGACAAAACACTTGGTTTTCACAAAATTGCACCAAAGTTATGGCAATTTAACATAAGGTGTCCAGAAATTAAAAAGACAGAAACTTTATTCAGTGGGTCCATAAGATTTAGTTTCATGCAGCCCTCATTCCTTAGTTTTAGGAATTTGATTTGCATCATTTACCATGTGTCAGTGGGCTGATCCCCTGCTTGCCTTAAAAATATTGATCCATAGATTTTCCAGCTCTGTATCAGGCCCTGTGTACTAGTGGGGCACAGACTTTCACTTAACCTGGATACGTTTTACCTGGGTCTGTGCATCGATGACTTCTGCCTTGTACACTGTCCTCGGCCGGACACAGAGCTGGTCCTTACACTGTTTAATCATGGTTTTAAAAGGAACAGAAAACAAACAAATCATGTCACAAATGCCTCCAATGTTTGATGAGCATAGATACCGGCAAATCCATTGTATAAGCCATCCCTTATCTATGACACAATGAAGGTACGATGGCCAAGTGGTTAGGGTAGCGGACTCTCATGGTGAAGGTCGTGGGTTTGAATCCTATCACAGTCACTACATTTTTCCGATTGCCCTTGAAATACCAGATGTAGAAATGGGTACAAGCTTACTGCTGGGAAAGTAATCTGTGTTAGACCTGTGTCCTATCCAGATGGGTGACATATTGCCACTCTGTCCGCTTCACGCTACGGAAACCAGCTCAATCGGACTCAATACTTTATCTACGTCACAGGTGATGGATCCGTCCACCGAACACAACCCACTCTTTGTTTACAAACTACCAGCGGATGCTGATCAGGCCATCTTGACAGACGTCTTGATTTTCACCACCGTCAACCATTCTCGCAACAGGAAGTTGATTGCCTTGTCCAATCAAAAAGCTGAAAACTCTGTGGAAAACCAGCAGGTTTGTTTTTTGATTAGCATTCCGTCACCTTAATTTTCAAAAATAGATCGCCTTTGGGTTTTTCAATCTAAGTGATATTCACTATTTCTGCTCTTCTCCAGGAGAAGTGGACGTCCTGATAAAGTATAAGAATATTAATTTTATCATGATTACAAAGTTGGTTGCTTTGATTTGTCCAGGTTACTTCTGAAATATTTTTCTTATAAAAAAATCACATGCCTCTTTGGTAAAATTCCCACAGTTTCTACCTGGGGCTGTAATACCATGTTGTCTGGTCCGTATATGAGTAATATTGAACAGTGTATTGCTTCTTGTACCAAACAAGGTTTACTGGCACAGTGGGCTGATCCCTGCTTGCCTTAAAATCTTGATCCATAGATTTTCCAGCTCTATATCAGGCCATGGGGTCTAGTGGGGCACAGACTTGCACTTAACCTGGATACATTTTAGCTGGGTCTGTACATCAATGCCTTCTGTCTTGTACACTGTCCTCGACCAGACACAGAGCTGGTCCCTACACTGTTTAATTACGGTACTATAAGGAACAGGTATCAAACAAACAATAAAAAAATCACCCATAATGCCTTGGCTCGAAAAGAGTTAAACATCACATTCTTTCTTCCCAACCCAGGAATTTGACACAGCCTCCATACTACAAGAGTTTCTTCTACCAGAGGACGAGACTCTGCTTGGAGTGGAGAGAAAGAGGTATCCTTTCTACTTTCACGAACACCGAGAAAATGAGAAGATGAAGTGGTTGCAATCAGAACCTAGTATGGGACATTCTCAAGACCAGTCCCCAGATTTGGAGTCGGCCGTGTTCAGTATTCCTGTCAGAATCCACACTGTGCTGGATGGCTGTCTCATCGTCACCAACAGTTCTCTGTATCAGATTCGACCTCGGTATGTTTGACACTCTGCTCTGTCCACCCAGATAAGGATATTTTAAAATTTGAATCGATAAATAAATGGAGTCCTCTTGAAGCCAATGGTGTGAGAAGCAGGGTTGCCAGATAGTTTTCGCCAAAAAATGCCAAACAATCTATTAAAAGATGTCAGTTGGTGTGAAAAAATGGCAATCTTCACTCTCCCTATATTATTTATATTTAAAAGTGAGTTAAAGTTAAAGATAAAATGCTGTCTTGGTAGAATATCCTTGCAAGTTGTGTGGGTGGTGCTTTGATGAGTTTAATCAGGCAGAATTTATAAACAGTTCAAGTTGATGCGATCTTTGGGCGATCAATGATGTGTTTATAAACAGTCATTATAAAACATGCATTTTCAATTAAATAGAATCAAAGGCAAAATATAACGAAAGGATTAACAAGACCAAAGGGTATTTTCTGATGCCAAACAACTTTAAAAAACGCCAGATTTTTGTGATTTGGCATTAAATATGTCAAACTGGCAATCCTTGTTTCGATAAAAAGGAAATTTCAGAGAGTGCTTGACAGTGGGTGAAATTGTTCTTTTTCAGTGTTTTTATTCATATATAATGATGTACAACATGAGAGTATGAAAACGAAACCTCCATCCTTTTTTTTCATTTAACAATTCATTTTTCGTTAATTCATGACATCACTTAGAGTATGTTTTGTCTCCTTCCTATGCATCAAGATAGTTTCTTACATTGTTCACTAACCTATCATTTTTCTTGGCCATAAACAATTCTACTTTTTCTTGTTACATGCTGAAGAGTTTCACCAGAACGTATGTTTCTCAACCTGGCTTTGACCCTACCCGAGACTAGTGCAGCCGAAGACCTGGCCATCAGTATTGGCCTTGACCTTACAACCCTGTCAGAGCTAGGAGCCGACTACATGCTGAAACAGTCGCACTTCTCTAAAGCTATGAAGCTGTATACTCTATCCAAGGTAGGTTCAACCGTAACAAACCAATGCCTTTTCATGACAAGCTATTTTCTCTACATATGTAGGCCCTACTTATTTCTATTATTTTTCGTGACTATCAACCTCTTTTTATACATATATATATGTATATATATATATATATATAGGTATATGTATATATATATATATATAGGTATATGTATA